>CAJNOI010000065.1:290578-308508 GCA_905250115.1 Adineta steineri | reverse complement strand
CAACGTGGAAAATGTACTCGATCGGAACAAGAATGTAAATTTGCCCATCCACCGACACATGTTGAAGTTAATAGTGGCAAAGTTATTGCTTGTTTTGATTCGCTTAAGGTTTGTACAAATTTTCGAATATTAAATATCTTTAATTTATTAAACAGGTGTATAATTATATGAATAATATTTTATCAGAAGGATTGTTTTAGAGTTAGTTTTAACATAAGGACATCTATCTTATTGTCAAGTTATAATGATTAAAATCAAAGAAGAAAAGACGACGACAGGTCGACCATTGATTGTTTATTTTGTTTATCTCTTACTTTCATTTACTCATGTGAAAGTTGAATATCGTTGAAAAATAACGACCTTTAACATACGATAGATATGATATACATATAGATGTATATGCACACATAGAGAAAGAACGAAGTAAGAGATGATTTAAAAGTCAACGTTTACTCATTTTTATGTTACATATACGAACGAACGAACGAATGGATGAGTGACAAAGTAAAGGCTTAATATCAGTTATATAAAATAAAATAGGCGAACAGAAAGATACACCTTGCTAGATCATTATCATGATGAGTCAAAACTAAGTGAAAAAAAAGAAGAAGGAGAGGATACGAGATGAGTCTTGAGTATGTAAGTTAGCAAAAAAAAGAAAAAAAAGAAGAATTTTTTCTTATCTAAAACATATAGATATATACAGATTCCTTTTATTTCTATCGTAAGAGTGTTGACAATGAGTAGCAACAATCCACAGCCGACGAAAAATTCTGTATGCTTTTATTTTATCTATATATTTTATCATAATCATCTTATACAAAAAGAAATTCAACTGTTTCAATGTAACATTTTCATCTTTTTTTTTTTAAAATAGGGTAAATGCAATCGTACCAATCCACCGTGTAAATATCTTCATCCACCACAACATTTACGTGACATTCTACTTCAAAACGGACGTAACAATCTTATTCTACGTAGTATTGGTAAAATTTGTTTTATATCAATAATTTTTCATAATTATACCTTTTCTTGTTTATAGCTATGAATATCGCTGCTAATCAAGCTATTTATCCACAAACGGCAACTCATTTGCCATATCCTAACGGTGCTATTATTCAAAGTCCTTTACAACAACCTCAATCAATGGTAAATAATAATTTTATTGTTTTTTGTTTCATAGAAATTCATTTTTCTTCTTCTTAGGCGTCCTATCCTCATCTTGGTCCAAATGGTCCAGGTCAATCAACTTTATTATTCAATTCAGCTGGTCAAGCTTTTAGCATTCCTTTTAATGCAGCTCATTTACAACAACTTTCTCAAGCTACAGCTACTGCAGCTATGTATAGTTCAGATGGTACACAATATTTTCAACCGGTAACACAATTAACTGCTCAACCAACTGGACCCAAAATAACCCGTACTGATCGTCTTGAAGTATGTTTTCACTTTAAAAAAAAATTATTGTTTTTTTCTTATTATTCCCACTGTTTCTTTTAAATCCTCTTTATTAAAACAGTGGTAAGTGAGATATGTTAATGTCTATCTAGCAGCCAGACGCGCCAATCTATATTTATATAATCGCTGCATCTGCACGCTGAAGCAGCTAGTACAGAAAAAAAACATAAATAAAGAGTCTATATCGAGCAGCAGCCAGCCAGCCAGCCACTCGGCAATCTTCCCTGCCATTTTCTTTTTGAATTTTTGAGCTCTATTTTATTCACTAATCTGCTCTGAGCCATATTCGTACCGCCATTGTTGCTGCTCTTTATTATCATAAAAAAAAATAAACCAACCAAAAATTGGGAGCATGCATTTCGCTCATATATATATATATATACATATATGTACATATTCTACACATTTAAATATTCCTATTCACGTTGCGCGTTCTCGTGCAGCTTTATTCTTGTTTATTCTGCTGCTCGATTTCTTTCCCAAATTCTGGTTATGGGTGATAGACAAAAAAAATATCAAACAAAACTTTCAATTCTCTAGATTTACTCGAATAATAATAATAATCATAATAATAATTCCAATCATGATCTTGCACAGGTTTGTCATATTGTTCTAAACGTAGAAGATCTGTATTTGACATTTATATGCTTGCCTTTTTGACCTCATCATATATACCTCATTATTTCTATTTCTTCTTCATTCACATCTTTTTTTTTCTTCTTTTAATAAATTGATGTGTATCCCATTTAGTCTTACCTTGAACTTGATACGCTCTATGTAAGTGATAAGTTCGTTAAAAATTTTGTGAAGTTAATCGAGGCCAGCTTATTCTTTCGAATAGTAGTCATGGTCACTATCTCTTGCACATATATATATATATATTCTTTAACATCTTTGTGTTTTGTTTGTACACACTTATATTGTTGTTTTCTTTGTGCTTAGTATCTATATATGCCTTACACGACTAGTTTCTTTATCTTGTTTGCTTATTGCTTGCTTCTATAGTTTATTTATTTTCTTTTAAAAATATTGGTTCGCATGTTTATGCGCTTTGTTGTATTCTAGCTTGTATTGATTTTATTTATAGGTATGCACTGATTTTCAGCATGGACAGTGTTTGTATTCTGCAGATATATGTCCCTATGCGCATCCACAAGCACATTGTCCACTTGACGCAGATGGTCTTGTTACTGTCTGTGTTGATTATGTTAAAGGAAAATGTGCTCGTGAAACATGCAAATATTTCCATCCACCTGATCATCTTGTTGCACAATTGAAAGCTGTTAAAGCACAATCAGCTGCAGCTGCTGCACAAGTTTATTCAGCAGCGGCTGCACTACAATATTCACCATCTACTATTCAATTGGTTCATCCACTTTCATTGAATAGTAGTCAACAGATATTGTCCGCACCACCTACTACATATGTCTATCCTCAGCAAGCATCTATTGCACCCGCTTCTTCTTCGCCATTGGTATGCTTTTGTATCTTTGCATATATAGCTTTAATATTGCTTGAAAATTGATTTTGATTTTTTTTTTGAAAATTTATTATTAATTATATAAATTAAATAATAAATCGATATTTTTAATCGTTGGTTTTGTTTTAGCAACAACAAAATCAATCGGAAGATGATGGTGCATATACAAATGGTTATATTCCATCTTATCAACCATATCCAGGACAAATTCAAACAATTTATACACAAGCACCATCTGTTGATTTAAAAGATGTAAGTTAAAACAAATTGATTACATCGTTAATTTATCTATAAGATAAAAATATTCTTCTAGTCATCATTAGTGACATCAAGTAATATTTCAAATAATGATGGATCATCATCATCATCAACAAATGATATAAAGGTTGGTTGAAATAATAATTGTCTTTACAGATATTTGAAATTTATTAAAACAAAAAATTATTATTGTGCAGCAAGCAGTAGCCTTGTTTTTTTTTTCTTTTCTGCCGTTGCCTTCTGTGAACGTAATGATATCATGCTTTATTAAACAACAGACTATTCGTTGTTAGTCCATCGCACGAATATCTTTTTTAGAAAACAACAACGTGCGTGCTTACAGCTTATGAAGTTTTATAAAGAAAAAGGAATTGAAAACGATCAATGCACGTAATAGAACTTATATCATAGTTCAACCTATATACCTAGTCGTTATATCAAACCAAAAAAAAAGAAAAGAAAGGAGAGAAAAACTAAATTCTCAGGCTTATTGTTTGTTTATTGTTGTTTTTATTCTTTTGTTTGTATTTGCTTGTTGCATACACGATCTTTTCTCTATTCCTCTTTTCTACTAATCTAGGCAGTGATCGATCCTGTCAGCAGCAGCAGCATCACACAGCAGACGAAAAAACGACCGCTTGAAGACGATACTGCTACTACCGGTGCCTACCTACAGCTGGTATTGCACATATGCTTCTTTTATTCTTTAATTTGATTTATTTATTTATTTATTTAATTTGCTTTGTATGTTTAAAACTGATTGAATTCTATAATCTGCTTTTCAGATAACCTTTTGCTAGCTTTATTGCTTTTTTTTCTAATGGTTTAATCAGTTTCAAAAAAACAAAATGCTTTATTAAAATAAGCAAAGCAAAGAAATAGATGAATAAATAATTCTTTTCCTTTTTTTTATATTCTATAAACATTTAATGAAAATGATATTAATTTAAATATTTCTAGCCACCTGGTGCACAACTTATTGCTGCACCACAATATATGCAACAACAACAACAAACAGCTATAGCTGCACAACATCAAAAACGTTCAGCTGTAGCTGATCCTAAAACTGGTATACCAATGGCTGCTTATCCAATGACAGCATTTTCTTATCAATCACCATCACCGCTACCAATACAATTTCAACAACAATATTTAACTGCTGTTCCTATGGCTTGTAAGTCAACCAGTACATTCTTTCTTTTTTGTTTTGTCAAGCATGAGAACATTTCGTCTGAACGAACGCTTGAATCCCTTCATATATATATATATATAAAATTTAATATTACCGAAAATAATTATCACTCAGGGTACTCTCTTCTATCTATGAGTTCATCTTATATAACCTATATTAATTGAAAGATATGCATATTAAACATAGGAAATAATTGTTTTGCATATGTTGATTATTTTTATTCGTTTTTTGCTATTTATTCAGCTCAAAATCAAATGAAAAGTACGTACAAATCCTTAGGAGATAAAATCTAGTTCTTTTTTTTCACCATTCCGACACCGTATTACATGTTATTATTATTTTTCTCTCCTATGTTTTTTTTATTAATGCATGTTTCTTTCTTACTGATATGTGTGTTTATCTAATGCATGTTGCATAATGCTCACACATGAAGTATTTCTCTTTTTTTGGAATTTCGATAAATTTTTATACATAATTTTCTTGTTTTTTAGTTACTGGATATGCTTCACATTTGCCACCGAGAATTTAAATCATCGTGTGGTATAAATCCTCAATGCAAAATTAAAAAATTTAGTACAACGTAATTTATCAACAAGATTTTTGTTTCTTTATAAAAAAAATCTTTTTTTTAGATTTTATGAAAACACAATATAATTATGTGTAAAGAAGCTATTTTGAAAAAAAAGAATTTGTACTATAAATGAATGTGAATTGTATTGAGAAATTGTATGATTTAATTGTAACAATAATTGGTGTTAAAATACTACTAACTTTAATACAAGCATCATCCATAATTAGCCATGTTTTTCTTCTTTTCTTCTTTTTCTTTTTTCTATATCTTCTAACAAGCAAGTATGTATGTCTTGTTATTTCATTTTCGAAAACACATTTGTCTTTCTTCATACATATATATCTTTCTGTTTCTTGAATTTTTGTTTTTCTTCTTTATTCGTTGTTTCCAGTTTGTGATGAGAAATTATCAAGTACATACCCACATAAATGTATTATTATGTGTGGATGAATAATAAGCGATCTATAATCAACAGTTAAGACTTTTCTTCTTCTTCTTCTTTTTTTTACTTATGTTTATTTATCACTATTTCTTCTTCTTGTTTTGTTTCTTTAACTTCTTGATAAAAACAAGAATAATGTTTGTTTGTTTATTTTTTTTTGTTTCTTTTCTAAAATTGATTTTATTGATTTGTATTTTCCCAGAGAAGAGAGAGAGAGAGAGAGAGTAAAGCAAATAATTTGAGTGCATTTTTATGCACAAGGAACTAGTAAAATATATAACAAACATAGAGTGAAGAAAAATAGGTATAGAAAAGAGATAATATCCGGTGTATCAATTTTTTTTCATTCTTCTGTTTATGTATTTATACCCCCCTTTGTAATACATGAGATTAGTCCTAGTCACTCGTCTTTCTTAGCTACACATTCCGTCTGCTCTCTCTGTTTTACTTTATAGACTGAACAGTAGTAGCTTTAGTTAATTTGAACGGAATTGAGAACACGAAGTCAATATCGAGTTTTTCCGAATACTTTTTCTTAACAACCATATGGTGCAATAGTGATGTTAATTATATCTTTTACCAAACAAATAAGATCAAAAACTAATAGCTTTTTTACTCTCGGATAAGATAAATAGGAAAAAAGAAAATATTTAAAATTTTTATGCGAACAGTGTTCTGAATTGAACTGTTTTTTCTTTACTCTTGTTGTTGTTATTGTGGTTTTTCTAAAATTTTTGCAATATTCTTATATTCAAATAAAACACAACACGAGTGTATTCTATAAAAAATCTCGTTTGTCATATATTCATGTCTTTTTTTTTCTTCTTTGATTTAATTGTTACTGGTGCTATTCCAGTTTTTCTTTTTCGTGCGCGAGATAATTCGTCTTTTTCTTCTTCTTGTATATGTATGTGTGTGCGTGTGTGTATACTCAGAAATCCACCGGAAAAGCAAAACTAAAAAAAACTATTATTGTATGTTCTTTTTCTTGTGGATATGAAAAATTATTAAATAAACGAGTGAAATTCAGTGTCTTGTTATTGCTATTATTCAAAACTAAACAAGTAGGTAATATGAATGAATAGAATTCACAATACTTACATTGAATGTACAAGGTTTTTCAAATACTGTTCAAAGCTATTTATATCCATTGGTTGTGATATATGAGTGTAAGCTAAATCTAATAGCATTGAATGTCGAGAACTTAAAGCTCCTATGATCAATCTTTGTACTAATATATAACAATCGGTACATATAAACGATAGTGCGAGATGTAACCAATATGAAAGTTTCAAAAAATGTAAGAACTGATGCTGATATTTTACTCGAATGCTATAACTTTGGACGGTATTTGGAAAGTTTATCTGCGTAAAAACAGGCTTCCACACAAATATCTATCATCTGAAAAAAGTTCATTAGTTAAGTTTCTTTTGTTATAGAGTTTTAGAACACCTTACACATGTTTTTTATTTTGCTAAAGATAGATTTTCGAAGCTCACTAACGGTTCGATTTCGAGTTGAATATTAATAAATAAGTTAAAACAGTTTTATTTTAGAAATGATATTCTAAAATGCAATCTCTATGACTATTTTCATTTAGTCAGAAAATACATTGCAGCACATTAAAAACAACGATAATCATCATGTATATTATATAAGACGAAACAGCTGACTCTAGCTTACTAGAATTAATAGAATCAACGAAATCAACTAATACATTTATTGAGGTCAATTTGTATCTTCAGATGATAACCATAAAAACAAGTTTTGCCTGTACTGACTATACGACTGCTACAAGCATCTCAAACTCCAATGAAATTATTTCGAAACATAGAGTTGGCTACTTCTTTATTAACATAAACATTTATAGGAGTTTCTTTAAGATATTATTAAATAATGATGTATAATTTAAAATTTTACGCTGGAAATGAGTTGTTATCTGTACAATTCCATTCCTTTTCTTTTCGTTTGGATAGTTCTTATTTTTAAACAGATCATATGAAGATCAGTTGAATTTGAAGGAGAAATAAATTACATCTTTTTTTAGTATTTTCTACAAAATACTTCTTTCGAAGATTTTTATTACCGATATGCGCTTTTTCAATTATTTTAGTATCTATCTCGAAAAAGTGATAAAACGAGTAGAGATACATGTATGTACACGTCAATAGTTTTTCGTTGATCAATATAATAAACGGACACAGGAGACATAATTTGTCAAGGATTATATGTCAGTGTTTGACTGAGCAATGGTACTTAGGGGAATCAAACAAATACTGAATTGATCAGTTGATTTCAACTTTATTAACTGAGATCTAATTGCTATCTCATCTTAGGTTAACATTCGATTAAATTTCAACATTATTATGAATTCTAATATCAATTTGTCACGAAATTTTTGCCAGAATTTTACTGATCATATAAAAACTCCAATGGAATTAGATCCGACTATGTTATTGAAATGATTCTTTTGGATATTTATTTAGTTAATGATCTTTGATATCAGTATATCAATTTTCTTGTTGCTATTTATCTTGAAAAACTATGCAAGTATATAATCTGAATACACAATCTAAACATAGAATGGATCGTATATTCCTTTTTTTCGTATTTAATAATAAGATTTTCCCAATGACTAATCAATGGAAAAACTGTCATAAAAAATAAAACTTTCTTATTACTTTATTTTTATGATAGTAGAGTAATGATTTTTCCGCCTGAATGCAAATATATTTCTTCTAATAAGATCATAAATATTAACATTAGTGATGCAATTAAAAAGCTAATTATTATTCACATTGGTACAGATAAGACTGAAATAATATACTAGTCGCATAGACATATATATCATTAAAATTTTCTTAGCAAAGAAAAACAAATTATCTCGTTCAAACAATAAAATTTTGTCTTTTTGGCTCACTTATATGTATTAACCAACAGAATCAAACATCATTAGAAAGAAAAACTACATTCAACAATTTCCTTTTGATATATTCAAGTACTATTTCTATTATTTCCTCATTTTGAAAGACGAGACATTCTATCTTTCTAACATCTAATTTCCTATTCATTTCAATTCTCTAATACAGCAATATTCTATCTTTTGTATTATTTTTGATTGACATATTTTTTTTTATATTAATAATTATAATTTCAAACGTCATAATAATCGTTATTTTTTCGATCATTTTCTTTCATTATTTTAATTAAAGACTTCCATCTTTAACAATGTCATGTTATCACTATCTATATATATATGGATTATAGATAATAACGGATGTCATTATTTTATCAAGAAACGATGTGCTTTTCTTCAATAAACATCGGATCTTCATATGACAATAAGCATACATGTCAAAATCCTTTATTATGTTCGTTTATTTTTCTTCTCTTTTATAGTCGTTTTTTCGTCACGTTCTATTTTTGTTTTATAAGATACAAGTGAAAGAAGAAAAAAAAAATGAAGAAGGTGCGCTCATAAAATTACAGTTCATGCACACACACACACACACACACGCACACGCACAAATATATAATGAATAGAAGTATGACAAATGCACGAACAATAAATGAAATAATTTGGACGTTTCTGAATGAGAACTTGATTTGGTTTTTCAGAATATGTATGTATAGATATATATATATATATATGGATTAAAAATGAACAAGGGGAATATTTTTATTTTTTGTGTTTTTCGACGACGAGACGGAAGACAAGCGGTGTGTATCATCGCCATAAAGGACAAAAAGAAAAGAAAAGAAAAGAAAAAAAGAAAACAAAATGTAAGACTATATATTTTTTAGTTTTTGACTAGAGATCAATTTTTATATGAGTTAATTTTTCAATATGGACTGAACAACATAAGAGAATGAATTTTTTTTTTCAAGAGGGAAACAAATAATCAGTAATAGATGTCGATGGAATGAGAAAGGACAGATTGCACGAAAAAAAGAAAAAGAAAAACGATACATATACATATTGATGAAATACACACACGCATACATACAACAACAAGCATGAAAAAAAGAAAGAATGAGAAATGACTAGATAGCAAGACGATGAGCAAGTTTCAAACGAGTAGATTCAACTGTTGATTCGTCATTTATTGACGATGTTACTGAATAAGGTGAACCAGCAGAATTTACTGCTGATGGTGGATTTGTTAAAGAAACATTGGATGTTGATGAAAGAGATGAAATAGATGAAGAAGAAGATTGTTGTTGTTGTTGCTGTTGTTGTTGTTGTGGAGGTGATGTGACATTGGGTGGTTTTACATCTAAATTATAGATAACAAAAAATATATTTTACTAAAAACCTAACTATTATATAAATATAGTTATTATGTATTCTTCGTTCGAAATAGGAATGAATTCTCAATAATATAAGTTAAAGATTTATTTCATATGAATATAATTGAGTCTATAAACTCTTCAAGCTATTATCTTGTCCTTGAATTAAATTAATTGTATATAATTATATGACAAACTCTGGAAAATCAGAACAATCTAGTTTTTCTTGTCTGGATGAAACAAACTAGAACATGATATCAATTTATACTCTAGGGATAAGATAGAAATCTGTGATAAGAATTAAACTAAAGGCATCGAGGGAAATGTGTCAGGCAAAGAAATTAGTGATACTTACATGTTGAATTTGTATTACCAAATAATGATGAAATAAATGAAGCATTCGATCGAGGTGTCATTGGTGTATTTGGATTTGATGGAAGAGAATTTGTTGCAGTTATATTAGTTGTAAAACTAACACTACTATTACTTGTATTACTACCACCGGTTATCGATCGATTTTCATTTATTTGTTGTTGTTGTTGTGGTTGTTGTTGTTGAGGTGGTGGTGGTTGTGGTCGTCGTTGTTTTGCTAGACGTTCTTTACTTGTTAAAAATAATGCTTGAATTTCTTCACATAATTTTTTAAAACGTCGTGCTTGTCCTAGAAAGAAGGAAAAATCATGTCTTGTCATTTTATTTATTAATTTTCTTACCTGTAATAAGTGTAAATGTAACATAATAAGAATCAGACGATGATGAATCAATTGATTTAACTGTACAAATTTCTACATGAAAACGTATATTTCGTTGAAACATTGATGAACGATCTGGTCGACGATATTCACATCGATATTGTGTACCCGATAAAACATTATGTACTAGATCAGGAGTCTAATAATAGAATAAAATTTAATAAAAAAGAAATGAAGAATTTTTTTTATTAAGTTTACCGATAAAAAGGCATGAATAAGATCAGTTTTAATAGCTGCTAATGGTCGATCTTTAACAACAATCATATGATGATCTTCTTGCATTGCATCAATAATATGATGAAATAAAGATTTTTTCGTTGCTTCTGGTGTTGTACCATATTGTGTTGACGAATTAGATGTATTCGTACTATCACTTTCAGTTACTAGAAAAAGAAGAAGAAAAAATTGTTTCTTTCGGTCCTGAAAATTTTAAACTTACATAAAACTTTGGGTCGTCGATGAAATCGAGGTGTACCAACACTTTGAAAACTTTGTTTCAAATTATTTAATTTATGTCTCCATTGATTATTATTAGGTGTTTGAGGAGTATTTGCTTGATTTGGTGGTGGTGTATATAAAAGTGAATTATTATTGTTATTATTATTGTTTGAAATCACCGATGGTGATAATTCCATATTTATTGGTTCGGATGTTTGAGGCGGTGGTGGTGGTAGTGGTGGTGGTGGATGATGTCGTCGTGATGGATGATACGTTGCTGTACCATTATTATTAGTTGTTTCTGTATTAACAGATGAATAGGATTGATCACTTGTAATAGACATTGATTGTGTTGAAGGTTGTGTTGTAAGAATATTTTCATTTTGTGATACAGTCGATGTATTTCGATGATGACGATGTATATGTGTTACTTGAGTTGAAGATGATATTGGTTGTGATGTTGGAACATCCACAGTTGATTTAACACCTGTAAATGCTGTGATCTTTGCAAAAACATCTTTTTTTATTACTGTTGGTGATGAACATGGACTAACAGATGGTGTATTATTAGCTGATATTGTTTTATTACTAAAAAGATAAAAAGAAGAGATAATACATTTGTTTTTATTAAGCTCTCAGTTTGAATATATATTTTTCCAGTCAAGTATGCCTATAGGCACGTTTAATGATAGACGAAGAAGAATATTATATCAGTAACTCAAGACTAATTAGCTCTCAGTTGGATTTGTTACCTAATATTTGTTGAATAAAGTTGTCGTCTTGGTACTAATGGTGAACCTTCAGCCAGTTGACCAATAATACCTGGTCGATATGCATTAGGATTTGGACTTTGTCCAATATTTGTTCCATTTGACCGATGACGATCAACACGTTTTTGTGGAACATCCGCTATAAGAAAAATCATAATAATAACATAAGAAAATTATTTTGTTTTTACGTGAACCAGAACGACTTCGTTGTTTTGCATCTTCTACATCTTCGTAACTTGGTTGACGCATTTTACGATCAAGTAAAAGAAAATAAATAACTTTTTCTGTATTATGTCTAATGAAAAACAAAAACAAATATGATGATTATTTGTTAATCGATTTATTTGTTTATTTACTTTGAATTTAATAATGCTTCAATTAAACGTTGTCGATCTTTAAAACAACCTAATGATGTCATTGCTGCAAATACATCTGCATCAATATCCGCTTCACTCGGAATAATCGTTGTCTAATAAAAACAAAAAAATTCATCGAACAAAATTTTTATCTCAAATTTTTTAATACTTGAACAACTTGTACCATCGGTAATTCCAATTCAAGTTCAGCTTTTGTTCCTCTGAATAACATAGGAAAAAACAGGTTAAAATATGAAATTCTTTCTTTATATAACAACAAAAAAACACATAAAACCAATATGTTTTCATGCAAGTAAGCAAGCAAGCAAACAAGTTGTTGTAGTATTTTTTTTTTCGACACCAATTGTTATTACTACGGGAAGAAAACAAAAGGGAAACCAGGAAACATGCTTGAAACAAATAACAACAAATTAGCAAGCAAACATAAAAACAATAACATTTCACGAACATAGATGAAGAAGTAGGAGGATGATTTTTTCTTTTTATTGATGTTGATGGTGTAGTACAACGATTAGACGATATCGGTATACGATTACGACGATGAATAGGTGTATGTTCACTATTTACGTACTGTGTAACCCATGAATGTCGACTAACATCTTCCAACTGTAGATAATCATTTATTAATAAAGAGAGAAAAAACAAATTATAAGCAAGCGAGCATGATGAGCGCAAGAAGAAAAATAAAAATTTTAAAATTTTTTTATTCTAAAAAAAAAGTATTTATTTCTTTTATTTCTAATCATTACCGTTAATCGTTTATTTGGATCAACTTCAATCATTCCACGTAATAATTGTTGACAATCAGCTGGAACAAAATGTGGAATATGAAAAACACCTTTTTTTACTTTTTCAAGTAATTGTCGAAGATTATCATCATCAAATGGTAATGCACCCTAATTTGTTACAAGATAATTAGTTTTACTTATAAATTCCTATACATACCACAAGTAAGGCATAAAGAATAACACCACATGACCATACATCGGCTTTTCTTCCATCATATTTTTCACCCTAATTGAAAATAGGATATAGTTTTTTTTTTGACAAATAAATTCCACAAATCTACCTTAATCACTTCTGGACAAGCTAAATAAAGCAAAAAAAGGAAAATTATTTTTTTTTTGATTTAAATTGATCTTACCATAATGTGGTGAACCACAACTAGTTTCTAAAAATGATCCTTCGACTTGTAGAGATGCCATACCAAAATCAGCTACACGAATATTCATTTTATCATCAAGTAATAAATTTTCCGGTCTAGAAATATATTAAAAAATTTTTGAAGTTGTTTTTTTAAGTTTCCTTTTGCTAATTACTTTAAATCACGATGACTAAAATAGAGTAACAAAAAAAATTAAAAAAATGAGTAAATACAATATTTATAACATACCAAATCATATGACTATGACAAAAATCTAATGCTGATATAATTTGTCGAAAAAATTTTCGTGCTTCTTTTGGTGTTAAACGACCTTTTTTTACAAGATAATCAAATAATTCACCTCCAGCAACATGTTCAAGAATAAGATATAAATATTTTCGACTTTCATATACATCATATAAACGTAAGACATGTGGATGTTCAATTAATTTCATAATAGCTATTTCTCGTTCAACCTAGAAAATTATTTTTATGAGAAAAACAAAATTTTTGAATGATTATTTTTTGTTTACTTTCATCAATACTGATTCAGATAAAGCTTCACGATTAACTATTTTAATAGCAACTTTTTCTCCAGTTAAATAATGAACACCTAATTTGACAAGTCCTAAAATATAATAACAAAAAATAAATAAATAAATATTGAAATAAATATATATATCTATACCTGTCTGGCCTTTGCCTAAAGTTTTTTGTAAAAGATATGGTCCAACATTTTGTGATGTACGTGCTGGTGCTGCCGTACTTGATGTTTTCACATTGAACGACATTACTAAAAAGATAATAAATTAATCAATTTTCATTAATCAATCTTAAGTAAATAAATAAATCTATAACTTACATGTTGTTTTAAAAGAAAATAAAATTAATATTAACAAACTATCTATCAGCTACTAAACATTATATCTATCATCAATGAACTACTCAAACATATTTCGATAATCATTAAAACAAGATAATAATTTTCTCTGAATAATATGGTAAATTATGGATATCCGTTCTACCATAATCATCTCATATCATTACTTCATTAAAATGCATAGAACACTTGAGAAAATGCATTTAGAAAAATACTTAAAAAATTTTCTTCATGCTAATTCTTATTTAATCTTTTAAAAATTTTTCATTAGAAAATTTTTTTTCTAATTAATTTATAAATCTTATGAATATTTCAATACTCAGTAACCTCTCTCACGATGTTCGTTTGATTTTGCTAAGCACCGAAATTCTTTCCGATATCTTCTCTTTCTTTCGATACTCCTCCTCCTCCTCATCCTCTTCTTTTATCGGTCATCGATACTTTACGAAGACACACATCGCGTTTTTTTAACATGTACGTTTTTCAAAAACAAAGATCAACAAATTTAGTCATCAGAAAGAAACAATAACATCTTTTTTCTCTTTTCTATTTTTCTAGATGCAATTTTTGAATTTGTGACAATAAAAATAAACAAATAAAAAAAAATGGTGCTTGATTTTGAATACGGTATTAATACAGGAAATCGTTTTCTTCAATTTGTTGATCACGATGAAGAACCGGAAGCATTTATTGCTGCTCAAATACAAGAAGAAGACAAACAAAAAAAATCTTCGACAAAAGATACAAAACAACCAACAAAAAAAGTAACTAGTAAAACAACAACTTCAACAACAGCAACAACAAAAACTAATAAAGAAAATTTAACAACAAAATCGACTAGTGTTGATCAACGAAGACAACAATCTGCTACAGTACCAGCTGTATTTAGTGATAATAACAATCAACAAACACGTACTGATAGTGCTCGAGGTTTGTTTGATAAATAGAATTTTTCCTATGTAAATAAATTTTTTTTCTAGGCTCTCGCGGTGGTTCAAGAGGAGGTAGACCACCATATGATGGTGCTGGCCGCGGTGGACGAGGGGGTTCTCAACGTTTCAATAAATTCGAAGGACAAGGACCATCTTCGACAAATGAATCATCTTCGTTTGACCAAGGTGGAGATGCCTGGAGTAATGAACAAGGAAGTCGTGGTGGACGTGGACGAGGTGGACCACGACGTGGAAATTTTGAAGGCGGTCGCGGTAATTTTGAAGGTGGTCGCGGTATGGGTGGCGGTCGTGGTCGTGGCCGTGGTGGACGTGGAAATTTCAATAACCGAAGTCAAGAAGAAGGTTCACAACAAGAAACAAGTGGCTGGCAACAAACTTCTGAGTATGTATATTTTACTAATAAATAAAGAAATAATACTATTAAGCGCTTACGTACAGATATTTGTAAGGTAGAGACTAGTTCAATCTATATTAAAGTAGAACAGTTTATTTAGATTTGAAGATTTAATAGAATATCAAATAATAATCTATTGAAAAATAAGCTTATATATGAGACTAATACCATATTAAGGATATCTCTTCTATTATATTTCATTTGAACTCATTTCTTTTTCTTTAAATAGATCAAATTTCGACAATACTCGATCACAATCAAATCGTGAATTCGATCAAGAAGTATCACCATCAGAACGTCCATTTGAAGCAGATAATACACGACGTAATGTACGAGGTAATTATCGTGGTCGAGGATTCCGCAATTACGGTGATCGTGAAAGTGGTGAAGGTGGCCAAGAAGATTATCGAGCAAATCGTCGTCAATATGATCGTCAACCACGTTCGTTCGTTACGTAAGTTAAGAAGATAGAAATTAAGTAAAAAATTTCATTATTTATTTTTATAGTGGTGTTAAACCAATTGAGAAAAAAGATGGTGAAGGTGCTCATAACTGGGGTAATCCAACAGAAAATCCAGAAGAACATCCAATTTCTGAGTAAGAAAATTTTGCAAAATAATTTTTCTTTTTAAAATTAATTTCTAAAATTTAGTGAAATAACCGAAACAACAGCTCAAACAGCACCAGTATCAAAAGATTGGGCACAACAAGTAGAAGAAGCTGAAAAACAAATGACATTGGATGAATATAAAAAACAAATTGAAGCTAAAAAACGCGCTCATCAAGAAAAATTACCACAATTTAAAACACGTGTTGCTGGCGAAGGTGAAGATCCAAAATCTTTACAAGTATTAGGCCATGAATACCGTAAAAAAAATGATGATGGAGAATCTGAAGAAGAAGAAGAAGAAGGAAGTGATGTTGAAGGTTTGATTATTATTATTAGTAGTAGTAGTATTAGTATTGTTAATATAAATTTATTTAGAAAATGAAAGTGGTGAAGAAGCTGAAGAAGAACATATGAGTGGAAAGAAAAAACTTATTACAATTCCACTTCGATTTAAACCAATTGAAATTCCACGTGGTTCAGGTGGCTCAAGAGGTGGACAACGTCGTGGAGGAGGAAATCGTTTCCGACCAAATCGTGATGACCAACAAAGATGTAAATATTGATGTTTGAAAACAAAATTAAATATCTTTTTGGTTTTTATTAGCTACTTCACCAAATCAAGGCCAACCATTATCACCCCAACAATATGATGAGTCATATCGAGGTGGACAACGTGGTAGTGGTCGTGGTGAATATCGTCGTTCTAATCGTGGTTTTCGTCAAGGAGGTCGTTCAAATGCTGATCCAAATGCACTATCACTTGATAATCCAGATGATTTTCCCACTCTTCCAAAACAGTAAGATGGTTAAATTGACATTTGAAAAAGAAAAATTGAACTCTGTTCTTGCGTATTTCAACACTCTAAGCTATTCCTAACATTTTCTTCTTTTAGTCCAAAGCCAACAAGCGTATAAGCACATTTTCCTAGAACAGTTTCTTTCTTTCTTCTTTCTTTTGCATGATTGTTGTTATTTCTTTCGGTTTTTTTTCTCTTGTTAAACTATTATTCGTCAGAACTTAGTGAATGGATCGATCGGAAAACAAAATTGTCTGTTTTTCTTTTGTTAACATATTCACCTTACATCGTAGGTACTTTTTTTTTCTTTTTGCTGTTGTTATTGTTGTTGTGGATGGTGTATTGCACTTCAACAATTGAGATATCTTTTTTGTTGTTGTTGTTGTTGTTACCTCTGTTTTCTTTTTTTTCTTCTTTTCTCTTTTATTGTTGCGACCAAAACATATGGACTTTCGTTATTACCGTAGCAAAGTTTCTTTTTCTCTTTTTTCTTTTGATACGGTTTTTCTTGTCATTCACACGCCACTAACTTTAGAACATTAACTCATGCACACAAAAAACTTTTGTAGCTATGTGTGCGTAACTTTCTTTTCTTTTTTTCTTCTCTTGGGCTATCGCCGATGCGCAACGTGCATGCGTGCGTATGTGTGTGTGTGTGTGTGTGTGTGTGCGTGTTTGTTGCTGCTGCTGTTCTTTTTCTTTTTCTCTTTCTCTTTTTCTAAAATTAAATACAAAAGCAAACATATTTAAATATTATCCATAATCAGCCTGTGATGATTTAAAATACCATTCAAGCTCAACAGTCAGAAACAAATTATGTTGACAAGGTATTAAAACTGAGGCTGAACTAAATAATATTGATTTATACTAAAGTAAACTAGATTATGAATGAAAATATGCTAAAATATTTTAATATTAGCCACTGATGATTTAAAATACCATTCAAGCTCAACAGTCAGAAAAAAACTATGTTGACAAGGTATCAAACTGAGGCTGAAATAAACAACACACATGAGATTTATACTAAAGTGAATTATTGTCACTAAAAATAAGTTCACATATTTAAACATTAGCCATTGATGACTTAAAATACCATTCAAGCTCAACAGTCATGAAAAAAATCA
>CAJNOI010000065.1:237911-290568 GCA_905250115.1 Adineta steineri | reverse complement strand
CCATTCAAGCTCAACAGTCATGAAAAAAATCATGTTGACAAGGTATTGAAACTGAGGCTGAAATAAACAACACATATAAGATTTATACTAAAGTAAATTATTGTCACTGAAAATAAGTTAACATATTTAAATGTTATCCGAAATTAGCCATTGATGATTTAAAATACCATTCAAGCTCAACAGTCAGAAACAAACCATGTTGACAAGGTATCAAACTGAGGCTGAACTAAATAATATTCTGTACGAGTTTTATACTAAAATGAATACGATTGTGGATAGAAATAAGTTCACATATTTAAATATTAGCCATTGATGATTTAAAATACCATTCAAGCTCAACAGTCAGAAAAAAATCATGTTGACAAGGTATTAAAACTGAGGCTGAAATAAATGATACATTATACGAGATTTATCGTAAAGTGAATTAGACTGTTAATGAAAAGATATTCATGATAAATTAGATAATTATTTTGAAGATAAAACCATATGTTATGTTGTATATTTTTAGTTGATCTGATTCATATATTCTGATTAGTTATAAATGATCTTTTTATTACTGAAGTACATTAGAAGATAATAACCTGGCAAAGAGAAGACATATGATTCTTAGCGTACACAACGTATGTCATTAGGAGATTGACGATGTTAATATAGACATAATATTTGTCAGGCATGACCTTTGATAATGCCATCGGGAAGATCTGTTTTTATCATCTGATCTTGCTACGTTATAGTTTTATCTATCATTCTTACTCTAGCGTCTCCAAGCAATAGATTATATTCAAAATACTTCACTATTTATATGAGTTTTTAATTATAATAAGAATTGTAAGAAAAGTTCGATGACTATTTTAATGGCACTCTAATATATGTAAAATCTACTGTTATATCATATTGTCCAAAATTTTTTTTGAATAGTTTTTACTGATTATTATTCATGACTGAATTATAACCTTTTCGAGGTACTTTCGTTATTTGATCTTTATAAATAGATGTTCTTACGAGTACTGACACAACAAACATGCGATATTCACCAGTCTAATGAAGAGAAGAATAAATATTACTAAATATAGCATTGACTGCAAAATAAACATCTCGCTCATAGAGCGTATCTAATATATAGATTATTATTAATTAAAATACATATAATTAGTTAATCATTAATTCCTCCATATGATCGATTGAAACATTCTTCCATGATACAATTAGCGACGTCTTCATTAAAATCATGAGATAATTGTTTTTCAGTTTCTTGTTTTAATTGATTGTTCATTGCCTTATGATGAACGGCAGACAGTTCATACTAACGTTGACTTTGAATAGATTTTATATACATAATAAGAATTTAACAATGTTTGATCAAAAAGTTGTTTTATATTCTTCTGTATAATAATCAAGTAGAGATCGACAACAGCTAGTTGATTGATATTGTCAGCGAGAAGGCTAATTAAATATTGTGATTGTATATTTCGAATGCAAAAGTTAAATTGTTCTTATTCTTTAAAAAATCAATCTGACATGTTTCAGTTTAAAACAAGAGCAATAATAGGATAATCTTAATTCATAATCAATTTCACTACTGTATTCATATGAGTAACTTTGCCATGTTGTAGAATCGATTTGATATTCCCCAATAATATTACATAGAATACTATTTAAACGTGTTTGTTTTAATGCTTGAGTAGTTAATTTAAGAAAATATTTATCTTCTTCATCAAAAGATTCCTTTTTACCATGTAATAATCGTTTCTTCTTTGCTCCAAAATTAAGCGCTAGCCAAATATGATGATCTAAACGATATTTATAAAAATTCAAGATTTAATTTGTATACACATCTCTATGTATTTCAAAATCTGATCAATTTTTTTTTCAAATACGAAAAACATGTTGTAGTTTTATATTTTAATATACAATGTAATATAATAGTTTTGATAAAAATATACATATTGAATTATATAAAGTTTTTGAATCTTAACTCAATGGTACTATCTATAGAAAAAATAAACTATTCCTTACGATGATATTTATTAAACTTTAACTTCTTAGTTAACTTAGTTATTTAAGAATAAGAGTAGAACAAGTAACTATTCGCTGAAAATGAAGACAAAAAATTACTGATACATTCATAAAAGAAAAGATCGAATATTGATTTTTGTGAAAATAAATATACACAAATAGGTGAATCTGTAGAACATATAAAGTCTTTATTATCTTCTTCTATATATTGTAAAACCGCCAAGCTAATATAATAAGTATTACAAAACGTTCTATTAATATTAAGTAAAAGAATTAAAAAAAAGGTTATTTAATACAATTTTGTTATAAAAAATCTGAAGTACTTGATAAACATGCAATAAATATCTCGTTTGACGTTTAGTGTGCGATAAAAAAGATAAAAAACATCATAATACTCAAAAAACATATGATATATTCGATGTCTATAAATAGAATTAACCGCATAGCTATTCACGTTTTTTTTCTTCCTTGAAAATTTGAATAGAATTAAAAAAAAGATTTATTCAAACACATGCGAAATTAAACAATATCTTTAATACAGCGCCATCTATTATCACTTTTTAAAATTATTATTTCTCAAAATCTTTAATTTAAATGTTCTATTTTTATTAACCTTTTATTAAAATTAATTTGTTTTTTAAATTGAGGGTTCATATATATTTTCCTATTGGTTGACCTCTAGTCCTTTCTTCGTTAACAATAGTCATTGTTACATGAAACAAAGACCACATAACGGCTAAACATTCCCATCTCATAGATCACCGTTCAATACGGTATTCGTTGTTGAACATTGAACAACAACGAAATTTTTCACTCTTTTAGATCTGTAGTCTAGTCAATTTTTTTTTCTATTTATTACATTTTTTTCCGTTCTTTTTTAATTCAATTAAATTAAAAGCTTAAATGGATGCTCAATTCGAGCGCCGTCTTCTTTTTTCAATGAGTGGTCAAAGTTCATTACAATCTTTATCACCATTTAAAAGTCCACTTCAATCACCTGTTAAAACAAGTGATCGATACATTCCATTTCGATCTTCATTGTCAATTTCAAATTTACATTATCAATTAAATACTCAAACATCTGTATCACCTAATCAACAATGTCCATCATCATCAGCATCACCATCAAACACAACAACATCACCGAATAAAAAACGTAAATATGAACAAAATCAAATTGGTCTTGGCTCAGGTATAACAGCAAATGAACCAGATTTAGCTATATATAGACAATTATTACAAAATACATTATTGAATACAAATGTTGATTCAATTTTAAAAATATCTGATGTACAAAATACTAATCAAGAAAATGCTAAAATAGTAACACCAAAAAAATGTTTAATTAATAAAGAAAATTCTTCCGTATCATCATCATCAACACCCATATTTCATTATTCTGAACGTGCTGAAAATTGTCTTCCAACATCAACATTTATTAATAAACATCATTTTACACGATCACCTATGTCAAATGCATCTGTACATTTACTTTATTCACCAAAGAAAACTATACGTCGTATTCCAAAAGTTCCATTTAAAGTATTAGATGCACCAGATTTACATGATGATTTCTATTTAAATTTAATTGATTGGTCATCATCCAATGTTCTTAGTGTTGGTTTAGGTGCTTGTGTTTATTTATGTAATGCTCAAACAAATAATGTTCAATTGTTATGTGATCTTACTCATACACAATTACCATCAGGAAGTAGTAATCAATCGAATATTATAGGATCAGATTCAGTTACATCTGTTGCATGGGCTGATTGGTCAAATATATTAGCTGTTGGTAAGAATCATTAATATAGATCATAATAAGGAATTTTTCAATAAATTTAATTTTTGAAATTCTAGGTACAAATAAAGGTCATGTTCATATTTATGATGTAACAACACAAAAACGTTTACAATCAATATGTAAACATACAAGTCGTGTTGGTACATTAGCTTGGAATGATTGGACATTATGTTCTGGTTCACGTGATCGATCAATAATTGAACATGAAATTCGTGCACAATCAGCTGCACATATATTTCGTGGTCATACACAAGAAGTATGTGGTCTTAAATGGTCACCTGATAAATCAATATTAGCTAGTGGTGGAAATGATAATCGTCTTTTCTTATGGTCAAAAAGTCAACCAACACAACCATTACATTCATTTGATGATCATTTAGCTGCTGTTAAAGCTATAGCATGGTCACCACATCAACATGGTTTAATGGCATCAGGTGGTGGTACAGCTGATCGACATATACGTTTTCGTTCATCATTAACATGTCAAACATTAAGTGTATGTGATACAGGTTCTCAAGTATGTCAATTAGTATGGTCAAAAAATTCACCAAATGAACTTGCATCAACACATGGTTATTCACAAAATCAAATTGTTGTTTGGAAATATCCAACAATGCAACCATTAGCAAAATTATTTGGTCATCAACAACGTGTTCTTTATTTAGCTATGAGTCCAGATGGTGAATCAATTGTAACAGGTGCTGGTGATGAAACTCTTCGATTTTGGAATGTATTTGCTAAAGCTAAATGTATACGTAATCCAGATTCAAAATTAAATGGACTCAATAGAATGCGATAAAAATTTTTTGTTTCTTTTCTTTTGTTTTTTCTTTTTGTTTTTGTTAGTAGTCTTAATTTATCATTTCTCTTAATTTATTTGCGCTAAGCATTTTTTTGTTAATATGCCATATTGTCAGATATTGTTTTTTGTTAAATAATTATTACAATTGTTTTCTTGTTTTCGACTTTTGTTAGATAATTTGTGTGTGTGTGTGTGTGTGTAGAGTTGGTTTCCAAAATAAGGAAATTCATTGACAATATTTGTCAGATAAATAAATACTTGCATTTCTTTTAAGAAAATGGATGAACATTCATCACATAATTGTCAGTGTCATCTATCATCTAATATCAATAAAGATGTATATGAAACACTAGATGAACTTGCTTTTCGTCGCGGTCTTTGGTCATCTGCACAACAGAATGATATCGATGAACTACGCGAACGTTTAAATTCATCAACTGCTAAAAATATCAATCAATGCGATTCAAGTGGTTATACACCACTTCATTATTCTGTTCGTTTTCAACCTGCACATGCTTGTCAACTCTTACTTGAACATGGTGCTGATCCAAATTGTCAAACTCGAGCTTCACAATCAACACCACTTCATCGTGCTATTGTTTTTAATAATACCGATGCTATTCATCATTTACTTAAATATAAAGCTAATTTAACTCTAAAAGACATCGATGGGCAGACACCTATAGAAAAAGCGATGACATTAAATAATGATATTGCAAATATTCTCCTTAAAGCACAGCAGTGATATATAAAACGTGTTGGTTTTTTTTGTCTTTTCAAATATATATGTATATACGATCACTTCAGAACTAATAAAAAAAATCGTGAAGTAATTGTTAGGTATGTCATTCAATTTCGAATGAATACACATCGTCTTTATTATAATATAATATTGAAGGTAATCATATGCATGCTTCATTATTCGCAAATATTGAAGGTGAATCATTGTGAATATCAAAGTTATATATTTAATCAGTAATAGTCGATTTTTTTAAGTGATAAATACGAACAAAACTAATAAAGATAAAAGAACAAGAGTCAATACTTGTCTAAATTATTATATCATAAAAACCCATTGTTATTGTCATAACTAAAAACAATGATATTATCTAAACAGAAAACAAGGAGAAATTTATTGTCATTTTTCTCTCATCAGGTGAGTATATAAAGATAAAGAGAGGTGTCTGTATAAAACTACATTTACTTAATAAATAGTAAAAAAACATGATTTTTTCTTTTGTTATAAAAAAATAACTTTATCTCACTATACGACAATTTTATATGATCGAAGGGTACAAAAATCTTTTCTTTACTTCTCATATTTCGACAACTCTAATCTTACTTACTCTTTATACAATTACATTACTTTATTTTATACACGACATGTAAAGGTTGACATATTGACATATATCATTCTAATGACAGAAAAAATATCAATACGTTTTTTTGTAGATAATCAAATGATGATGTCATTTACATCTGTTAATTCATCGGATGTACCCAGTACAATATTATCAAATAAAAATTTGGATGATTATGATTATGAAGGTGCAGCAATTTATATAGCTGTAATATTAATTTGGTATTCAGCTGGTTTAGTATTAATGTTATATTTTCGTGTACGTCCACGTACATTTGAAAGTCGATTTTTATTTGATTATGAAACATCGGGAAAATCAGCATCGTCAACGACAAATCCATTTGCTCGTTATAATGATATACAAGCTGATAATATAAAAAAACAAATTCTTAATGAATTAAAAGATCCGGAAAATCGACAACGTTTATGGAAAATATATTATTCATCAACAGAAAAAGAAAATCAACCACATTCACAATATTATCAAACAATTACATCAGATAATATTACAATTGGTCGTATCAATAGAAAATTAGCTGATATTCATCGAATGGATGCTCGTATGGATAGTATCAATGGTGATGATTTAATATCATCAACAGTTAGTTATTCTTCAAATGAGAATAATCGACCTGATACAACAAAATTTTTTTCGAAAAAATTTAATTCACGTCGATCAAGTGGTGGATCATTAAATATGCGACGACCTATCTTTCGAGTTCAATCTCAACCTCAAACACCACCACTGAATTCAACGGCACAAGTCGACGCGTCCAATACTAAAAAACAAACAGTAAATAGTTCACGTAAACCAATTAATAATTCACTCCATAGATTTACTGTCGAACGAGTACCTGAAATTAGAAAATGTTCAACAGTAAATGAAAATGTATCGTAATTCTTCCAAAAATTCAATGCTAAATCATTTTTTAATTGTATAGAATTGATAGTCCTGTGTAAATCTAAAACAATGTGTAGAATAAAATATAAAACATACTAGAATTGCTTTTATTGTAAATGAATCCAATAACTCACGATGATTGATTTGACAGTTCGGCCCGATCAGGAGCGATTAAATATTCAGCCTGAAAAGATGTGTCCTGACTTTCCACATCCGGATTCTATCAACTCTTCGAACCTTACACAATCTGTCTGAATTTATTCATTTGGATATAGAAAAATTCCTAAAATATATCAATACCTACGATACTTTTAGCTAAAATAGAATTTATAAAATCTACTATTTTTTGTATCCTTCAGCGCATTGTCGTATGTTTACTATGTCTGAAACACAGATTATTATATGTATGCTTGAAGCAGAAAAGAAAACGTCGTTATTTCACTAGGTTCTTTTTTTATCGATTGTATCACAAACTCTTTATTGTACATTTAATTAATAAAGATATTATTAATAAACATGAGATATTAATGAATCTGACGGAGAAATAAAGTACTACATCTCTTAATAATAATAAAGAACTAGCATTATTAAAACAACTGTTAATAATTAAATGAAACTAATCCTATTTATGTTCAAAGCTGAAAAGGAAATAATCAGCTTTGTCATATTTCCTTTTTCTTTTTCTTTTTTTGCTTAAGTTACATTCATAAAAAAAGAAATAATCAAACGAGAAAGTGTTATATTTTGATTTAAAATTATGTATCCGATATGATATAATATTTCTATATATGAAAAATCCGTCGGATTGAATTATGTATGGAAGAATAGAAGGATCTCATTTTTCACACATATACTTAATGCCATTCACGAAACAGAACATAGGACATATAATTAATCGTAAGCTGTAGCAAAAGCACAGCACAGGACGTTCAGCTAGACAAAATCTAAAAGCGCAAAAGTCGACCGAGAGCAATAACATCAGTACGTAAGAAATAAAAAAAAAAGTCATCAGATTGGATGCCTATTAATAATTCTTTCTTCTGCTTCTTCTTCAAAACTCCGTGCATATACTAGAACAAAAGTCATATTATGAATAGAGAAGTCGAGCAATAAGAATGTGAAGAAGAAAAAGAAGAAGAAAAAAAGGTCTACAGGAAATGCTATTGATTTAACAGTCGACATTGAAAACAACAACGATATTAGTTGAAAAGAAAGTAGATTGAGAAAGAAATCAAGAACTTAATAGAAATATGACGAAGTTTTTCCTTCTAATCTTGATCATATTGTATTATTTCAAACAAGGACAAACTCAATATTATCCATATCAACATTATTCACGACAAGTGCCAAGTGAAAAAGTTTATATTAATAAAACAACTATAGAAGATGATGTTAATGATGAAGATAAGAATATGTGTCAACTATCAGTACGATGTCCAACGTTACCTACACTTTGTAAATTAATTCATTTTCTTTGTTTCATAATTATTTGACAATTTTTTTTATTATAGCTCCCTATGATCGAGATACACGCAATCGTCGTTTTACAGTTGATAGTTTCTTAGCAATGCATGGACCACCAGGACCATCTGGTCCACCAGGTCCACGAGGTAATCCTGGTTTACGAGGTGCTGTTGGACCACAAGGTAAATATATTCAATAATTTCTTTCAAACAATTATTTTATTCTCTATTCAGGTGAAGTTGGCCGATCAAAAGAAACAGTACCTATTGTTGCATTTATAGCCTATCTTCAAAAGATGCTTTCCGTAGAATCGAACCGATCAGCAACAATTGTCTTTGAAAATGCAGATGTTAATTTAGGCAATGGTTATAATCCATCAACAGGTATATTTACTGCTACTCATCAAGGTATTTATAAATTTAGTATGACAATTATGGCACAAATGGATTCAATTGTAAGTAGTTTTAATAAATATTTCTATTATTTTTGTTTTATATTATAACAAAAATCTTCAGGCTACTGTACGTATTATTCATAATCATCAAAATGTACTTAGTATGATACGATGTGATTGTCGACGACGTTTTTCTCATGTTCGTGGTTCTGTTTATGCTGAATTAGATGTTAATGATCAAGTTATGGTTGAAGCACTTGGTGATCTTAATGACCCAGGTCAATCAGCTCCTCGTAATAACATATATGGATATACATATACACATTTTAGTGGTGCACTTTTATTTTTAACAAATACATTATCAGATTCTTAGATATCAATTTTCGTTGTTCTGTTGTCCGTAGAATAAAATTAGAACTAATACAATGAGCAATTTGTCTCCTTCTTTTTTTCTCTTCTTCTTCTCCTTCTTTGATTGTTACAATGCATATAATTCAGTCTATTGATGCAATCAGAGAATCATCTCTCTAGTATTGTTCTACTCGTTGTTTCTTTAGTTTTTTTTGAATATAAATATATGAATCTCTGTTATTATTGTTGTTGTTGTCGTCTTTATTCTAAGATCTAATTCAATTTGAATAAAATGAGTGTTATGCCTCTCGAGAACAAGAAAAGAGAGCGAACGGCAAATTCCTCCTTATTAATAACTGCCCTTGATATCTTGATATTATATTTTATTTATAACGATCCATCTCTCTTTCTCTACATATATATATCTATAATCGATTTTGTTCAATCTCAGGAAAAAAACAAGTATTATTTCTATTTATAATATAATAGAATATAGTTGGTAAGTATCATAAAAAAAGATCTGATATAGATTGATCATTTTTTATTGATTAGTTTATTTTTTATATATATAGAAAAAAAATAGTTTAGTAGATTTGAAGATATTTTCTCGTTTGGTAGAATCGTTCTTATATGTCTTTTTTTTCTCTCTTCCCATCCAATAGCAATTGATTGAAGAAGACGAAATTTCTGTCTTTGATGAAAATTTGATTATAGTTGTAATATTACTCATTATCATTATTGAATGAATTATGTTTGAACGTCTCCTAATAAGATAAATTTCGATCATGACGTCGACGAAAGAGAACATTTGTTCACATACACAATAGATAGGCCGATTTTGTTAATGTTGAGTTTCTGAATATTTCCATCCGGTGGTGGTGGGGGGAGTATACTCAAAATGACAAGATAGAGAAGTAAAAAATATATCTGACATTCTAATTTTCTTTTTTTGACTTCTTTGAGTCAATCAATATTTAATATAGTCACTAACGATCAATCGTTAACCTTGATAGAGCAAAAAAAAAGAGAGCAGAATAATAACAATTAGAGAGTTGTCGGCAATTTCTTTTCTTTTATTTGTTTTCTAGATAATCATTCTTTGATATATAACAGACATCTTGTTTTTGATGCTGTAATATAATATTGATTTCTTTCTAAATGTTCAATATCACTATTAAATATACTTCATGTGGTATTGCACATTTCTATTCGTTTATAATTATTTCATTTCTTTAACAATATCAAAACAAATACCATTAATTGGACTTTTTACACAAGATAAATATGATACGAATTATTCAGCATCAACAATTATTGAGTATGCAGTAAATCGTTTAAGAACAATAGAAACAATTCAAACTGAACTTGATATACAACATGATGAACAAGATATTCCATGTGATATGGCTATTGGAACAAAAATGGTTTTTGATATGTTACATCGAAAACCTCGACCATTAGCTATATTTAGTGGTTCTTGTCATACAGTTGCATCAGCAATTGCTGAAACAGCTGGAATATTTGATATGACGATAGTATGAAAGACAGAATAAATGCTTTTTTTTTGTTCAATATTTTTTCTTGAATAGATTATTTATTCTGAAACAAGTTCACTTTTTACTGCAAGAGAAAAATATCCATCATTAATACGAACTGTACCTGGTGATTCTCAACATAATATTGGTAAAATAATTATTTCTCAAATTAAATAAATCGAATTTTTTGCTTTATTTTTATAGCTCGAAAATTATTATTAAGAAAATATAATTGGCGTCGATTTGGAATATTATATCAATATGAAAGACAATATACGATGGTAATTGATAATAATATGAGCGATGCACTAGCAGTACAAGAGGCAGCAATTGCCTCTTCTAGAAAAGATTTTGAGGAAGTAATATAAGATTATTGCTTCGCCTAATTTCGCTGTTACTACGATGAACTCAGTCATATGTAGTGCGTCATCACACTATACAGTGATCGGAGTTTAAAAACGAAGTTTGATTATTTCAAAGAGTTTCTTTTTATTTATTCTAGCCTGTAACACGATTCAATGATCTTTTACAAGATGAAAGTGATTGGGAGAATGCTTTATCAAGAGGTATATCATTCAATGATCTTGATGAAACACAAGGCAATCGAACAAGAAATTCATTAAAAGATGCATTTGACGAATTACGGGTAATTATTCAATAAAAATCATCCTAGAAAAATCTAGATTCATTCTAAAAATAAACATAGACATATAGTCAAACAAAAACTTTGCCGGAATTTTTCTCGATATTATTGAAGAGTCTACTTTCTTTTGAAGTCTATTACAATAGATGCAAGCAGCATATAATTTGATATCTATTATATTCATATAATAGACAAATTATTTGAACAATACAAATGTGTTATTTCATTAACATCAATGCATATATATATATATATATATATATCTTTTGACAGGAAAAAGATTCTCAAATGATAAATATTATGTATTTTCTAGAAAAATAATATTCGAATTATTCTTGGAAATTTTAATTCAACTATGGCTGTTCGAATATTTTGTGAGGTAATTTAATTAGAGTTTATATTAAAATAAATATAACATAAGAATTATCTAGGCATTTCGATATAATTTATATGGTTCGCGTTTTCAATGGATAATTGTTGGTTATTATGAACCTAAATGGTGGTTAAATAATCCAGGTCCTTGTAATACATCTGAAATTCTTCATGCACTCAATGGAACACTTCAAACTCGTGTAGCAAAATTAGGTTATAATACTAGAAAACGAACAATGGCTGATTTAGTTTGTATTTTAATTTTTCATAACAATAGTTTTTCTAAACATTCAATTTTATCTTTAGACATTAGATCAATTTAAATTTGATTTAACAACATTTAAATCAACAAATTATTTTGTTGGTTATGCATTTGATGCTATTTTAACATTAACATCTGCATTTGAAAAATTAAATTCTTGTCCAAATGAATTTCATATTGATTCGATTTGGCATCAATCATGTTGGCGTCATGAATTAATTGATATTATAAAAAATATTGATATTGAAGGTGTTACAGGTCGTATACGTTTTAATAATGGTGATCGTATTGGTGAAATTGTTATCGAACAAATATTAGGTATAATAAAATGAATTTTATTTTGTATTCGACGTTTGACATAGTTTATCATAGTCACAAATCAACAAATGTGGATATTGCGAAATTATTCGTTGCAATACCAACAAATCAATCAAAATATATTCTTTTACCAGCAGGAAATGAACGAAATATAACTTGGCATGGTAAAGTCTAGAATTCTTTTGCTAATTTTATTTTAATTGAAATAATTTCTTAATAATCAATTAGGTCATGGACCACCCAATGATCGTATTAAACGTATTGAACGTAATCAACGTATTTCAGTATTAACATATACAATCATAGCAAGCATTAGTGGCATTGGAATATTTTTAGCAATAGGATTTTTTGTTTTTAATATTATTTTTCGTACACATAGGTATAACAAAAGATTAGTTTTGTTTAGTTAAAATTTTGAATATTTATTTCAATAGATTTATTCGAATGTCAAGTCCACAAATAAATAATTTGATTATAGCTGGATGTATACTTTCATACACAAGTGTTCTTTTAATGGGTATTGATTCGACGTTATTAGGAGAACGAAATTCTGAATCAGCTATGAATTTTATTTGTGCAGTAAGATTAATGAATTTGTTTTATATTATTGAAATTATTTCTCTTTCAAAAGGCACGTGTCTGGACTTTATCAATTGGTTTTACTATTTCATTTGGAGCTATATTTAGTAAAACATGGCGTGTTCATACTATATTTACTACTGTAAATGCATCGAAACGAGTAAATAATAGAACAAAATAATATTTTTTGAAAATAAATGAAAATGTATTTTTTTTCAAAGGCAATTAAAGATTATCGGTTATTTATTTTTGTTGGAATACTTTTTGCACTTGATTTCATAGTCTTAACATCATGGCAAATTATTGATCCATTGAAAATTTTTCGACATACAAGTCAAATACAGGTATTGAAAAAAAGATTCATTTTTTTTGTAAAGAACTAACTCATTATTATAATCTAGACAAAAGATGAAGATATTGTTATTTTATGGAGTTATGAAGAATGTCTATCAAAACGTCGATCAATTTGGATGACAATACAATCAATTTATAAAGGTGTACTCATGGTAATTTATTAATTAGGAAAAAATATCTTATATTAAATCGATATTCTTTTTTTAAAACAAGGTTGTTGGTTCACGTTTTGCATGGGCAACACGAAATGTTCATATAAATGCATTGAATGATTCTACTTATGTTGGAATGAGTCTCTATAATGTTGTTCTTTTAAGTATAACAACAGCTGTTGTTGGTTATTTCTTACGTGATCAACATGAACGTTCATATATATTAACATCGATATTTATTTTACTTTGTGTTACAATAACATTATGTCTCGTATTTGTACCAAAAGTACTTGAAGTAGCAAAAGATCCAAGTTCAAGTGCTAAACCACAACGTGCCGTTCTTTTAAAACCAAAAGCGAAATTATCCGATGATCAAGGACATGATAAAGAAAAACCGAAATTATCCAATGCTCAAGAACATGACAAAGAAAAACTTCTAATACAAATAAAAGGTTTAACAAATCAAAATGAAATATTACGATTAAATGCAAAAAAAGTTTGAAATTTTCATTTTTTTATTATTATTTTAATAATTATTCAATTTATTTTAGTGTGATGAATTAATTACCAAACTTCTATCGGCAATAACAGATACACATGATAAACCATATCAATATGAAATAATCATGCGTATGTTAAAGTAATATATATTAGAATGTTACAAACATTTTCTTCTTTTTCAGCATTATCAACAAATATTATCGATGAAACAATGCATACTCGTGAATCCGATTGGTTATTAGATGATGAAAATCAATTGCGGAAATAGAAAAGAAGTTACCTAATAGATTTGGAACTTATGTAATTTAGGATTTTTTTTGTGAATTCTTTTCTTGTTGTATAAATTTTAATATAAATACAGGAAACTTCAGAATTTCAATGGATAAATGAATGAAAGCATAATAATTGTTATCATTATTTCTTCTTTTTTCCTCTCTTTCGTTCTGAGTAATTTACAGGTAATGCTCCATCAATTGATCTACATCTGGTTTTTCTTTTCCCTTGATATTTCTTTTTTGTGTTTCTCCTCTTGACTTTTTCTTGGTCAATAATTATTCATCATTGATGTATTATGCTAACATACTACCGTGCTTTGTACATATAACGACAAAAAAGAACTAAAATGTATGTTTACCAGGTTGGTTGGGAAGACGACAGACAATGACAGAGGAGTGTTAATAGTATTGCTACTATAAAACAGAGAGAGAGCGAGAGAAGAAAAAAAGAAGAGTGCGATTACGACACGTATTGTCCCCGACCATCATCATTAAGTACAGAAGAGCAAGAAAAAAACGTATAAAAAAAAGAAAGAATAAGTAAGACGAATGCAACGATATTTATCTATCTGATAGCTTTCTCTATTCTCTCGAAACTCAACACCCACTAACATACAAACAACATTTTTTGGTTGTGTTGATTAGCAGATATGACGTATGATAATTTGATCTTACTATGTTTTATTTCGTTTCTAATATTAATCAATGCACAACAACATGATGATGAAAAAGATTTACCACAAGGTATTCTATTTATCAAAAATCAATTAATTATATACATTTAGTTATTATTAAATTCTAGATCTGTATCAATCAATTCGAAGTTCAAAATCATCATTTGATGCACAATTTCAACGTGGTCAATGTCCGGATCATTTCTTTCAAATAGGTAATGAATGTTTATATTTTGCTACAGATGGAAAAAAATATTCATGGTATCAAGCACAACGTGTATGCATACGACAAATAACACGTTCATTAGAACGACAAACATCATTTGTACTTGGTAAAACATTTATACAACCGACAAAAGGTGTACGACAATTAATATTAAATACACCTGAAAAAACTAAAATTTTACAAGCACTCTTTCGAGAATATGATGAACTTAATTATGCTATTCAACTTCCAACGGATTATAATACATTACAACGATGTCATGATGATAAAGAAGATTATTGGCCAAATTATTGTGTTAAACCAGAAAGTCCTAATGCAACATGTTTCGAAACAAGTGAACTTGGTTCAAATCATATTTGTTTACGTCAAATTAATTGTAATAAACGTTATTCTAGACTTGCTTGTGAATTTACATTACCAGGTTAGACATATGAACAAATATTTTAGTTTTATATAATTCGTGCCATAGGAAATCCTGAATTGACAGCATCAAAATTTCGTCATTGTCCGAAAGCTCGTGGTCTTCATCAACGTTTATCAGTATGGGCATGGGTTTTAGTAGCTGTTGGTGCTATGCTTTTACTTCTTCTTATTCTTGGAGGTATCTTAGCATTTATTCGTAATTCGAAAACAGAATCAACGGATATCAAACAATCAATACCAGAACGTCGTTCTACCGGAGGGCAAAGTAATGCTCAAATGAATTTAATTTATAAATTCGAATTTTTGTAATTTTAGTTATTGATGATGTGTCAAGACCTCGTAATGATTCATTTATTGAGCCGGTATAACTTTTTATCTTCTCTTCTGAGACATGATAATATTTGTTGTTTAGATGCTCGTTCGAGCTGCTCCATCAAATGTATCTGATACTGATTATCTACAGTTACAATCATTAAAACGTGTAGTTCCCCCGACAATACCAACAACAAAATGATAAAAAAAACCACATGTTTAATAGAAAACTTTTTCAAACCTCTATCATTTTATATATATATATGTGTGTGTGTGTGTGCGATGTTCTGCCGTCCTATATAAATATATCGACATTTTTTCTTGTGTTTTTAAATGTATATGTATTTTTTCATTATAAAAAAAAAAGAAACACAGACAAGCGACAACAAAAATGAAACAATTCGTTATAATTAAGTGTCCGTGTACGTGTACGTAAATAAGAGAAATTTTTGATAATTAATCGACATCTGTAATTGTTGATAAAGGTACTGTAGGAATTTTTTTAGAATTTTGTTTAACAGGTGATGTACCTGATGCTGTTTGTTCATTTGTTTGTGTTTTCTTTAATGAACGTTCGAGTAAATAAGCATCACATGGTTCTAAACGTCGATAATATTCTGTTGCTGTTGAAATAATTTGAAAACCAAATTTTTTATAAAATGATAAAGCAGTTTCATTATTAATTTGAACATGTCTATAAATGAACAAAAACACAATCCTAATAATTTACCAAACACAAAAAAGTCTTTGTTTACATACAAATATATACTATCTATATTGCCTTCACGTTCACAAATTTTAAATACATGTTCAAGCATTAATGTACCTAAGCCAAGTTCACGATATTTTGCAAGAACACCTAATGTCATAATATATAAACGTCGACGATTTTCCGATAAATCAATACGACAACATACAGCACCAACGACAATGTCGTTACAATAAGCTAGAAAAAATACAACTATGGTTAATTCATATATAATTCTCTTGAAAGAAAGAATAATACAAGATTAGAGATAAACTCAAAAACATCAATCATATTTTTATATATCGACTGTCTTAATCAATCATTCTTGTGTATATATTGAATAAGAGAAACAAAAACATTTACCTAATTTGCATAATTCACCAGAAACTAATAAATCTTTATAAAATTTTTCATTATAAGCAACTGGAAAAACATCTCGATTAAGAACTTTAAGTTGTTTTAAATTATGTTGTGTTAAATCTCCTAATTCAATAGTAACACGTTTTACTCTAGAAGAAGAAAAAAATATTTATAGAAAAGAAAAGATAAAGATAAAGATAAATATACGAACTTGCGTTTTTTTCGATTTTCGTCTGATACATTATTATTATTATTATTATTATTATTATTCATTGTGACAGTATTTGTCATATCTAGAAAACAAAAAAAACAATGCCAACAAAGTTTATGTTAATAAAAATTGATTTTGTTTAGTAATAAAAAATTTAAAGTCTTAAATTTTCCATTTCTTCTATTAACTCATTTTCACGTTTGACTTTTTCTAATTGATCAACTTCAAGTTTATCACCATTTGCTAATCTTTCTTTAAGACCTTTAATTTGTTGAAGTTTCTAAATATATTAAACAAATTAGTATCATTGTCATTTGGAAAAAATTCTATACTTTATGAACTTGTCTAATTTTTTTATCTTTTTCAAGATCGCCTGTAAATAATTCTTCAACACCACCAGGTTTCGGTACACGTGGCGGTTGTTGACTAGCTGATTTAACAGGTACTTCATCGTGTAATTTTGGAACTTGTCGAGTTGTTTGTCGAAGATGTGGTGGTCGATATGCAGCTGCTGCTTTTGCTATTAAAAAACACAAAACAAAAAATTAAGTCAATTGTTTTTTTCCAGTCTATTACGTTTTCCTGGTGCCGAACCATCTGGAGCTACAATGGGTGCTTTTTGACCTCGATTATAGGTTCCTGGTTGCCATAAAACTTGCCATAATTCTTGATTTTCATTTGTTTTATATTCATAAATAAGTTCGCCAGTTAAACGCCAGACTTTAAAACTGAAATAAATATTAATAATTTACATCAACAACTAATTAGATATTCATACCCATTTTTTACTCTTAAACGTGGCGCTGTTGTAGCTGTAATAAAATGATAATTATCATAACACCATTGAAAATGTGTTGTATCCAGTGCTTCAATTTGTGATATACGTTTACGATCTTTTATATTCCTAAAACAATAATTATTGTTGACAGACAATATTTAGGAATTTATATAACATACCAAATTTCCATATTTCCTGCAACATTTCCAAAACCACAAAGTGCAAGATGTAAACCATCAAAACTATAATATGCAGCATTTTTTGCACCTGAACTAAGTTCCCATGCAACATCACATTTCGAATTAAATATTGTTGCTTTTGATGGCATAACTAAAAAAATAACAAGTAGAATTAAAGAATTATAGAATAAGAATTCATACATCCATAAACAACACAAAATTCATCCGCAATAGGTGACCATTCTATAGCATAAATTGGACCTGCTTTACCTAGAAAGAAAAATAAGATATTTAGAATATAGAAAAAGATTCAAATAATTATTTACTTAATTGAATACTACTACTATCACCATTTCGATTAAGATGTTGAAGCATTGTATCACCATAATAACTATTCTCGGACATATCAGTACTACAAAGTACAAGTAATGCTGATCCTGAAAAAAAATATATATATTTTAAAAGAATGACTAATTTTGAACTAACCTTTGAAATTCCATTTCATGTTAACATGATCGAAATTAAAGAAACTTTTGCTTGCAATAGTCGATTTTAAATCTGGATATGAAAGTAATCGAACACAATCAGGTATACCCTAAATGATAAAATATATAATAAAAATCATATATAAATACAAATTAATTTCTTCATTACCTTTTTACCTTTGATAAAAGTAGCGATAGTATATGGTGGATTACTTTTACCTAAACTAAACATTTGTAAACCTTCGATATTCAATCGATTGACATAACGTTCTTAAAAATAAACAATAAATATAATCAAACAAAAATGTATTTAAAATTATTTACCAAAATTAGGTGGTTCATAAAACCAGACTTGATTTGTTTGTATTCGACCAAATATAGCTTCATTATTTGACCAAATCGGTGCCCTGAAAAGAAAATATTTATCATATATATATATATTTAATTTCTTAATACTTACCATTCATTTTGTTTTTTTTGAATATAAGATCCAACTAATTCTCCATTAGTTGATTTATGAATAGTTAAATTCGGTTTTTCATCTTCACCTTGCACAGCTATTTTGAAAAATATAAGTTTTTTTTTGTGCTAAAATTCTTTTCTTACTTTACATACTCGTAAATGGTTCAAATAATAATAGATATGTATCTTGTGGACTATATTCCATAGCATTGATTCTTCGTTTTGGTAATGAATATAGAACTTTATTTATATTGCAACAATAAACTTGAATACTAGATTACAAAAAAATGAACGATGAAGAAATTTCGAAAGATTTAAACTAACTCGTCTTTATTAGCAATAACAAATTGATGACCACTTCGACTAAAACATGTTAAACGAGAATTTTCTACATCAAACACTTGCACTTTATTAATTTCATCTTGATGTGCCGGACTCGTTACTAACTGAACTGCACCTGGACCACGAACTATACAAACAAAAAAATAGTTATTTCCTTTTTAAAATAATCCCATGAAATCTACCTGCTAGTAAAGGTACTGAACATGTATTTAATGCTGCTGCTGCAGAAGCCATTCAAAAAAAAGTATCTTTCTTCTTTTTTCAAAACTTTCTATCAAATGAATAAATATATATTTTTCTTTTGTTTTCTTTTATCTAACTAATGACATCTATTTCTATTTTTAACCAATCAATATACGAATGATAATTGATTTAAAAATAAACATATATCCATCACAACATACATCTATTTCTCTCTTTTTAACAATGTCGATTACATTTAAAAAGAAAATTTCATCAACATCAAATATTCGTTTACCACCAGGTACACGATTAAATTCAAATGGGACATTATTATTAACATCAACTGGTATATCATCACTTGATACATTTATTGGAGGTGGTTTACCTATCGGTTCACTTTTACTTATATATGAAGATAAAAATTCCAATTTATCCGATTCAATATTACGTTGTTATTTATCGGAAGGAATTTATAATAAACATGATTTATGTATATCAGCTTTACGAAATGATCCAACAGAAAATCTTCCGACAAAAGAAGAAAATCTTTCGTCAACTGAGAATCGTTTAGATGATGAAAATGAAAAAATGAAAATAGCTTGGCGTTATGAAAATCTATCAACAATTGATTCATCATCAACTTCAAATATTCATTATGATTTACAAAGTACAAAACCTATTCCGAATGATTTGATCGAACAAATAAAAATTCATAAAATAACATGGAATGATTATCAACAATCACAATCAACATTATCCTATCGTAATTATTTATTAAAAAGTCTTCAAAAACTTTTAACAAATGATTATTCATCTCAACAAACTGAAAAACGTATACTTCGTATTGGTATTCAATCATTATCATTATCTCTATTCGATGATAAAACATCAAATCATACTGATGAATTATTTGCATTTTTATATCATCTAAGAATATTATTACGTACATCATTAGCAACATGTATAATAACATTAAATGAAAAATCGAAATTATTTGAAACATTAGCTGATATTGTTTTTGAATTAAAAATATCAAATTTAATTCATAATGATTATGTTGCTTTTTGTCAATTAATTAAATTACCAAGATTAAATACAATACAACCATTTATACCTGATACATGGGATATTGGAATAAAATTAATTAAACATCGAAAAAATCTTGTTTTTGAAAAATATTCTATTCCACCTGATCTAAGCGAGGATGCAAGTCGTGATGATAAAAATAAATCATTGACATGTACACCATCGAAACAATTAGATTTTTAATAAGAGATATATATTTTCAGAAATGTTTTCCTATTCTAGATTGAAATAGTTTATAATAGATTGAATTTTCTTTTTTGTGATGGATGAAGAAGAAGATGATACATCATCATTTCGGCAACATTTATTCGATTTGTCAATTAAACGATCGAATAGTTCACCTGCTCTTCCTCTTCTTGTTAATACAACTGAGTATGATTTTTAAAAATTTTGTTATTCATATAATTGACTATTCTTTTGTTTTTTTTCGGTTTAGAAATGATATGCAATTTGATGATGTGGATTTTTGTGATTCAAAATTACGTAGACATAGCTCATCATTTGTAAGTACTTTTTTTGTATTTAACAAGGTCAGATTTTATATTTCTTTTATTCAATGACACGATAAAAATCGATATATTATCTGATTTCGTTTCTTTTTTTATCTACTGAAAAATAGTAAACATAAATTATATCGATAGATGTTTCAGTATTCGAATCTATGAAAGAAATATCAAGGTTAATAAAATATTTTTCTTTCTAATAGAACTGAGACGAGAAAATATATAGTTTTGGAGATAATCGTATTATATTAAGTTTTATTTATTTAGAGTTCACATCAAACTCGTCATAGTCGATTTGCTCATATTATGAAAAATGAATTAACTAATCCTATTGTTGATGAAGTTTCTCAAGAACGGTAAAATATGGAATTTATTTTATAAAAAATAATTTTTTATTTGTTTTTGTAGTGATTTACATGATAATCTCAAAATGTCGATATCCTTTACTGATCTAGCAGTTGGAGTAAGTTTATTAAAATTATCAATTCGAAAAAAACAAAAATTTTAGTTGTTTTTTAAGGACGATCAACAGTCACAGCAACCAGCTCATTCTATAGATAGTCGTCGATCATCAGTCAATAGTTCAGATTCATCTAATCTTGGTTATTCATCTTCGCCAAGTCCATCAACTCCTGCTCGACCTTGTGCTGTTGTCAGTAATCAAAGAGTAAGTGTAACATATATATGTGTATAATACAAATAGATTATATTTAATCTTGATTTTTTCTCTAGCAATGTTATAGTCCAGCTCTTCAACAACAAGTTGCACCATTCCAATGTTATTTAGCTTCTCCACCTAGTCGGTCACAAAGTCCTATTGGAATGATAACAACCACAACAACTACCACTAATAATAATAATAATAATAACAATTCATCTAATAAAATCACATCTTTTCCACCCAATCTTAAGCGAAAACGTAAATTAAAAAAATTGTTTTTTTTCTTTACTCATTTTCTTATTGTAGAAGGAGACGAATCAAGTGCCGGATTAAATAGTAAAAAGAGCAGAATAGCAAGCGATAATGAATCACTATTCGGGCCAAGTAATTCACCGTAAGTACTCATAATTACTTAAAATTCACAGATGGAATAATGTCACTGAGTTCTTTTATGTCTAATGGATATATTTACTTCTATTAAATCATAAAAGAAAAATATTTGATCTTAACATATGGATAAAAATTAAAGATATATATATATTTTTAGTGAATCTCCTTCACCTGGTCCTATCGAATCTAATACAAATTTACTTACGACTCAACAATCACTTAATCTTCTTTCTTCGATACCACCATCTTTATCTACTTCTTCATCGTTATCAAACGGCAATGATAATACACATTTTAAACCTATACAACATTCTGATATTGATTTATTTCCTCCACCAAATTCTCCAAGTATGTGTCCAAGTCCAACCAATTCTACATGTTCATCATCATCCTCATTAACATTTACTCCAATATCTCCAGCTTCAACTACATCCTCATCATCATCATCATTTTTACTATTACCAGCTAATTTTAATCGTTCAACAGTTGTACCATCTTTGCAATCATCAGGATTAATTATTCCCTCAGCAACCAAACATATTGGTACAAATTCTACTTTTTCAAAACTAAAATTGTCAAATAGAAGTCAATTTCGACGTGATCGCTCACTAGATGAAGCTTCATCGCTTCAACCACTATCTGTTATATTACCAAGTACAACAACAACATCAACAACAATAATAACAACACAAGAAAAATCCACAAGTCCAATAACAGAACAACAATTTTTCTTTTCATCTGATGACAATAATTCAACAACTGCTCAATGAGAATTTGCTGGTCGTTTTTCATTGTACAAAGTGTGATGTTTATTTTTTTTTCTTTCTTTCGAATTTTGATTGTTTTTTCTCCCTTTCACAATTGATCATATTCTATGGCGCTTCCATGCTTGTGTTTTTTTTTCTTTCTCTGTCTCTGTCTCTCTTTTTTCTGCGTTGCATCATTCCACAAAAAACAACAACAAACAAATGCTCTTTATCAACTTTTCAAAATAGTAACATATTATATTAAACAAGACAAATTGTTTCTTTTTTTTCTTCTTGTTCATTTTCTTACCTATATATAAATACTGATACCACGAGATTTGTGTGGTGAATTATATAAAATAAGTAACTTCTTGGGTTCTCGTCTTTATATGTAGTCTGTAGTCTTTTTCTTCATTTGTGAACCTATGCACACATACACATATACTGTTTGCTAATCCTTTGAATATATATATATATATTTATATATATACGTTGAGCTTTCACTCTTCTTATTACTCTTGAAAAATATATATATATATATATAAAGAAAATATTTGAAAAAAAAAGTGAATTTAAAAAACAAATTATAGATTATGAATTTTGATCGAACGAAACATTCACATTGTCGATATAATCCACTGAAAGATGAATGGATACTTGTTTCACCACAACGATTAAGTCGACCATGGCAGGGTTATTTTTCATATTTATATTTATATTTCTTTATAATTTCTATATAATTTTAATACAGGCCGTGTTGAAGATGACAAAAACGACAATGACGATGACAGTGATATAAATAGTAATGAAAAACCAACAAATCCGCTTTGTCCTGGTGCTATTCGAGGTAAAAACAATCAACAAAATCCATTTTATGAACATACATACGTATTTGAAAATGATTATCCTGCATTACTTGCTGACATTCCTGATCCAAAAAACGATCAAAATAATAATAATGATGATCTTTTTCAATGTCATGCAGCTCGAGGTGTTTGTAAAGTAATGTGTTTTCATCCGAATTCAAAATTAACTTTACCACGTATGACACTTGATCATATTTCACATATAGTTAAAACATGGATAGAAGTTTATCGAGATTTAGCAAGTCAATATCAATGGGTACAAATATTTGAAAATCGTGGAGATGTTATGGGTTGTTCAAGTAAAATTTATTTCTTCGAATGATTTGTTTATCTTTAACTTTTTTATAATAGATCCACATCCACATTGTCAAATATGGGCTACAGATTTTTTACCTAATGAAGCTCGTATAAAACATCGAACACAAAAAGATTATTTTCTTAAACATAATGGAAATGTTCTTTTACTTGATTATATAAAACGTGAATTAAATGATTTTAATAAAGAACGTGTTGTTATTGATAATGAACATTGGATTGTTGTTGTGCCTTATTGGGCTGTATGGCCTTATGAAACGATGTTATTACCTAAAAGACATGTTCTTCGTTTATCTGATTTAAGTGATGAAGAACAAAAAGGATTAGGTGAAATCATGAAACAATTATTAATAAAATATGATAATTTATTTAATACATCATTTCCTTATTCTATGGGTTGGCATGGTGCACCCACTGGTGATTTAATAAATGAAGATTGTTCATATTGGCAATTACATGCATTATATTATCCACCATTAGTACGTTCAGCGACAATAAAAAAATTTATGGTTGGTTTTGAAATGTTAGCACAAGTACAACGTGATATAACGCCTGAATTTGCTGCTGAAACACTTCGTAATTTATCCGGTGAAATTCATTATAAAGATAAAAAGAATACATAAAAAATTTGCAATAGTTATCTTAACTAAACATATACACGCATGTGGTTATCTTTTCGTTTATCGATAGATATCGTTTCTCTTTGGGTTTTTATGATAGTAACCTCGCATTTTTATTTTTAATATTTTAGATTTTTGTTTTTTTCATTTCTTTCATATATATATAAATGGAATTAAATAGTGAAATTGAAGAAGATTTTCGTCGTTTAAATGATGAAACATATTTATCTGAGAAAAATTATAATGAATTAATTGAAAAAATATTTTCATTATTTACATCAGCAAATACTAATATACAATTATCATCATCATTTGATAAACATCTTTTATCATCTATATTAACTTCTATATTTGAATGTGTTAAATATGATTTTGATGAAACATCAATTCGTTCAAAACTGAATGATCTTCAATTTACAAATAAATCTCGACAAGATCGATTTTTAAATGAATATAATAAATATTTATCGATTATTCAATTATATTTAAAACAAAAATCTATTGAACATGATCGTTTATTGAATATAAATTGGCGTTTAGATTTACAATTAAAAACAAATTACACTGATAAACTTTTAGAACCAATTTATACACTTAATTGGACAAAACGAGATAAATATACAACAAATATTGATCAAATACAATTTACTTGTTCTCAAGAAAATTTACAAGAACTTTTAGAAAAATTCAAAGATGCACAAAGTGTTCTTCATCAAATGCAATATCAACAACAAGCAAAGAAATGATATCTATTGAACGTATTTTTTTTTAGTAAAAAATGTTTATATTGATTTTTATTTTTTCTGATTTTAATTGTATTCGATAAATTTGAATTTTGCTTGTTATGATTTACATTACACCGTCTTTCTTTTAAATTAATCTTTGAGAGAAGATAGAAAATACAAAAGACATTGTTTAGTAGATTTGAACTGCGAGCACATTAATAGAATATGGACATACATCTTTTAAAATAACTTCTAGATTAGTTCATCTGATTTCTACATGGCATTGAATCTCTTTCGATCAGGTTTATCAACGACGAATAATCGTCATGTATTGATTACTTTAATTAATATTCGAACACATTTTACAAAAGCACCTAATCATCATACAAAACCAAAATGGCGACCATATCGACGTGCTAAAGTTCTTGATGTATGTATTAACCTTTATTATTCTAGGTAATTTATTCTCTTTTTTGTGTAGATCGATTTACCTGATTTCGATAAAGATCGAAAATTACGTTCATTTACTATGGCAGAACAAAGAGAATATTTTAAACGTGAAGGTATTCCACCAGTTCGTACTGCTGAATATAAACCATTATTTATCGATGCATCAAGTAAATATATTTTAAGAGTTTAAGAATATTAATTCATTTATTGTCTTATAGCTGAACCATTTGAAGCATATGTTCCACCAGAAGGTGACGGAAAAGCAACATTAATGTCAAGAGATGTAAGTTTTATTAAATGAATAGATTGATATTATTTACATATGTCATATTTTAGAGATTAAATCAATTTTATACATCATTAAAAAAGAATTTAGCTACGAGAAAACATTCAAGTACAATTCGTAAACATGAACCAGATTTTGAACCATTATTATTTGCAGATATAGCTCAACAAAAATATGTTGATGCACATCAAGCATTAGTGAGGTAAATTGAAAATATTCATTAAATCTTATTCTTTGTTTTTTTCTTTTTAGTCGAGATGAGGAACGTCTTATTCAATTAGTAACACCTGGATCTTTTGCAGTAAATATAAATTGTATTCTTCTCTTTTCACTTTTACACCTGGAAATTTTCTAGGAAATGGGTCGTGGCCTTCGATATAAAACTTTACGTTGGAAATGGATTGAAGAAATTGAACCATCATATGTTGTTGCAATAAAAAGTGGAGAAATTCTTAAAGGTATGACTATGGCTCAAGTAACTGTACGAATGCATTCAAAACAAGTAATAAAATAACATAGAATTCTTATTGATAAAGAATATGTATTATAGACTTGTGCAATTTATGATCGCTTTGGTCGTTTAATGTTTGGTAGTGAAACAATACCAAAAGATGTTCTTGAATATATTGTTTTTGAACGTGTATTAACATTTCCATATAGTCAATGGCGTGTTCATTCGAAAATTTTACCATCATGGCTTCCACCATCAGATCCATTATTATATACATTTGAAAAAGCAAATATAAAATTAATTGATGAAGGTAGTTCAGAAGATGCAATTGATGACGAAAAGAAACGTGATCAAATAAATAAAGAACAGGAATCCGTAACGAGAACAATACCAGCACCAAATGAATTAAAAACACCAATACCAACTATTTCTGATATTAGTCAACATCATAAGAAAAGAACTATTGGCTATACTTAATTGTTTGTTTATTTTTTGTTTAGCAAATGTTTAAAAATAAAATTAGGTTATTTCTTTTTTGCGTTTAAACATTGGCAAATCTCATATTATTTTCAATAGCGAAATGCAATGAATAAAGGAGAGTGAACGACCAATATTGTTTTTTTTTAAAAGGTTTAAAATAGCGGAAAACATGTACATATATAGCATTATTATTAACAATGTCCAAGATAAGGAGATAATTATTTATCATCAGCTATCGACTATTATACTTTTCGAACTTTTAAACTTCTTTAAAAATATAAGCTTTTCTAAGCTTCTTCGCGTGCTTCTTTGATTATTGTTATCTAGATAATATTTGAGTGCTAATTTTCAAAACTGTCGATTGATTTCATCATTAGAACATGATGAGGATAATTTCAAGCATTTGTATGCCTTTTCTACTGCTACACTTTTTGGTAAATAAAAGAGATATTCTATAGCTATCATTAAAGTGGTCAGTAAAATAGTTGAAACGGTCAGTAGATAGAAAAAATGAAAAGTCAGTAAATTTACTGAATGGTCAGTAAAATAATGATTGGTCAGTATACTAATGAAATGTTCAGTAGATAAACTTTGTTATCAGTTGATAAAATGAACCGGAAAGTATAAAAACAAAAATAAAAATTTCTTGTAGTATTGTCCACTTCAAATTTTTTTTTCCTCCGTATATGATTATATGGTGATTTTTTCTTTCGCTATACTAATGCGTTCTTCTTCTATTCTCTTGACTTATATTAAAGTGTGTTATTTCCAAGTGATGAACAAAAGGATATCACTTAAGTAGGATGTGGATGTGAGTTGGTGTGAGTGTGTGTGCGGCTGTCAGTTTGGATAAGATATAAATATGATATCCACACCCTCAACCATATCCGCATCCACCCTCAAGATAGTGCAATAATCGAGTGTTCGTTCTCTTTATTAGTACTGATTCACAAACTTCTACTGATAAAATAGTTTTTTTACTGATCAAGAATATATTTTCTACTGACCAATTTCTTTTTCCTACTGATATAAACCATATTTTTTTACTGTTATTTACAGCAAATAAACTGGCTATTTCATAAATATCTACTGCTATTTTCAATGCTGACCAATCAATATATATATATACTGACCGTCTCTATATTTTCTACTGATCAGTTAATATATTCTCATATTCTATCAATCATTCTGACAATGCTGAGAGTAATACAGCATTACCAATGCCTCTAGACAACAGTACCAAAAAAGGTGTAGATGTAGGTGTGTTCCTTTAATCATCTAGACACCCACATCTTTATAATGCATTTGCAGACGTCGGCATTGTATAGAGAGAGTTGATATTGAATTTATTTAAGAGTTAATACCTTTAAGTATTGCAAGTCCGTATATTATGTTTAAAACAGACAAAATTATTAGATTTATTTCAGTTTTAAAAATAATTTATTATGATATAGAAAAAGAAGAACATAATTATATGTCCTAACAAATGCTGAATCCACAAAATGTATTTTGAAAGAAGGATAACAACAGTAAATTAGAAGTAAAGGAGTTCATTACGACAGTACCAAATAATGCTATTTTCATCTGGTTGCCCAGTTGTATTATAGTAGACATGGTCATGTACTTTAACCTCATTGAAGAAAAATATCTATATAAGGCGCCATATATTTTTCTTTCTATTGGTGAAATACAATCATGTCTGGTTAGTGCATTATCGATAAGTCATCTCACAAAGAAAGGTGACTTAGAGGTCAAATGTCTGAAAAGATGTGCCTGATCTGACCCCTTATCTCCGCATTATCTTTTCTAGAAAGCTGATTGGTTAATTTAGCATTAACTTGCTCGGTGTGAATTCGGTCTTATAACTCGACCTCAGTCATTTCGACAACAACAACAACTAAAAAGTTTAGCACGGTCAGTCGCTGTGCCACAAGTTCGAGCATCACCACCAATTGATCAACAAATAACGCATCAAAATAAAGTAAATTAAAAAAAGAATTTATTATCAAAAAAAAACCTATAACCTAATACATATTAGGTAACAACACCACATAAATCTTGATGGTGTGGTTATAGTAGAAATAACAGTCACATCCACACCCATATATAATTATATCTTTGGAAACAATGGCGACTAGAAATTTCATAGTAAAATTTGACCTAGGAACAAGACATATGTAGGTTTGTAGAGAAAATTTTTCTCTGTCGAATGGAATATATAGAATCGAATTCTGTTGCGCACCGTAAAAAGTGATTTTTAGCTTGAATTCAAGCGAATTAGAGACCTATATCCAACTTTCTTTTGGTGTCCGTGAACCTGAATAAAACATTGATTTGAATCCTCAAAATACATCAGTTTGTAGAGAAAATATCAGAGAACAAAATTTTCACCTCAACAAAAGGTTTAATTTAAAAAATGAATTACAGGGAAGAGATTTAGTTGACTTCGACGCAGGTCTCTAATTGTCTTGAATTCAAGTCAAAAATCAATTTTTACGGTACGCAACAGAATTCGATAGTATATATACCATTCGACAGAGAAGATCTTTCTCTAAAAATCTATATGTCTTATTCATGGGTCAAACATTTGTAGTCGCTTTTGAATGATACGAGAGACTGTTTTGAATTTTGCTTGTTATGATTTGTATTACACTATCGCAACTCCTTCTAATATATAAAACAAATCAGACATTTTCTGTTTACTGCAAAGTTCTCTACGAGAAAGAGAGTATGAACATATTTCTTATTTTCTATATAAAATTGAGAATTATTCTCACGTATTGAAATATTAAAAATAAAGAATAAGTGAGTAAAAATTTCTTTCGTCTCCAATATAAATTTCTTGTTTTCTAGATATGTCAAGTGAACTGGAAACAACGGCAGCACTCCCTCATAATGTAATGAACCGATACATTAATTTTAAGTATTTTAGTATGGTATGAAGACGTCTCGAAGATTGATAAAAAAAGGAGTGGGTGTGGATATAAGAATCGTAAACCATGGATACCTATATCCACATCTTATAATCGCTAAAAAAGATGGTTAAGGGCAATTTTTTAAATGAATTTTATTCTTTTTTGATTCCATGCTTAAGGGTACCCTTCCCCTCTTTTTGAAAAAAACATTCGGAAAAGAATTATTTTTGATTTTGCGTTTGGGTAGATTTGATGCTACTCTTTTCAGCAACGTTTGGATGAGGTTGATCGAAGCTCTCTAAAACATTTTACTCAATTTCTGTGAAAAACCGTTGTTTCGCATATTGCTACAAAATTTACTATTTGACTAAAATTTTTGAGGAAGATTTTTTTTCGCACCATTACAGTTTCTAGTTAGTTACCTGTGATTCATTTTTCGCTAGAATCATTAAAATTATTAATTAATAACTACCTAATTGACTAATTCATTCTAATCGATCTCAGGACTAGATTCCCCATGGTCAACTACCTTAGTGTTCAATGTTTTTCGATACCGTCAATTCTTCTTTATTTTGATGATTACTAAAGTTGTTTTCTTGTTCTTTAAGACGCCAACAGCAAATTATTTACGACGAACTAATTCATGTTATCTGTTTTTCTTGTTGTTTGGTTTGATGATTGTTTATTTTTCCTTGTTCGGTTTATGTGCTCTTAATTCGTCGCTTCTGCTCCTTGAAACGAATGAAAAGCTGAATGAAGTTAATGACACGAAATTAGCCGAAATATTAGCAAACATGATCCACAATGAACATAACTGTTTTCACTGCAACGCATATCGCAGTACTTTCAGTCGTATAAAAAATATGATAAATATGCAGCAACAACGAAAACGACAATTAAAAACAATACGTACGTTATTAAATATTTTTTCTATTGTTAATTTAATTGTCGTTTTTGTTGTTTTTGATGGGTCGATGTTTATTTCAGTTGTCTCTTTTCTCTCTTTTTTTTTCATCTTCAGTTCTATCTATGTACATGACCCAACAGCCGCTATAGCCCTTACATTTTCCATTCTTTTTGTATCTTGGATTATTCTGTTAAAATCGTGTTATGAAATAATACTTGACATTATATTTATTGAAATAGAAAGGAACAGATAATAGTATTTTGTTTTTTATTGTTGTCGTTATCGTTCTTTTTCTTTCAATAGTAACTGTTCATGTTTTTCAGAGCTTTTTATTATCATCATCATGTCGTCGTATTCAGATTTTAATGCTAACACACTGAATACAATCAATTCTCCGAATCTACTTGGTAACGTTGGAAATCGAATTAATTAAAATTTTGCAAAATTATTTTTTACTTTTTATTCTTCTAGAAGAGAAATTGTATAAAAAATGTTTCGATAATCTGGTATGTCGCCAATTGATAGAAGATTGTGAAAAGGATTTCATTGTTTTGTATTTTTGAAGAAAATCTCAGAGAGGAAATAATCTGATTGTTTTCTATTTTCAGCCACTAAAACCAATTGATTCATTAATCGATCGTAATGGGAAGATATTGTTATTGATATGTTTTATATTAATTATTATTTATTCGAAAGCATTTTCAATCTATTATCCAATGATGAATAATATTTATTTGAAACAAGAATATTTTTCTGAACATTTACAAGTTGAAAAAGAAACAATAAATAAATATAAACAAGAATTAAAACAATTATCAGATGATTTAAAATCAAATTTTATTCCGAATGATTTATCCTGTGGACGATGTGATTATTTAATGGCACAATTAGATTCACAACATATTTCTCGTATATTAGAAAACAATCGACATATTAAACATGAATATGATGAGATATTACTTCCGTTACAGTATTTTTCGATACTAATTTGTTTCATCAATACAATTTGTATAATAATGATCTTCAAAGAACCATTTCGATTATTTTTTATATCGAATTTATTTATTATTATATGTCTATGTATTCATGGAGAATTTTTTATTGATGATCAATCATGTCTTAAGTACACACTTATCATTGGTTTGTCTATTTGTGTATTTTCTGTTTATCTCTTGTTCGAAATATTGAAAACATTATTAATTATTGTGCATTATCAAATAATGAAAAATACTTTAACAAGTGAATGAGTCATTTTTTTAATTAAAAGTATATCGATAAAAGAAACATGGCATACATCGAAGTTGCGTAAATACTTTTCTATTTTCATCAAAGAGAACGATCAAATTTTACTATTTTGGTCGAATTTACAAGGTATTCGTGTTGACAAAGTCAATGAATTCTTTTTCTGTGTGTAAATATATTCTTTTTTTTACATTGATTGTTCAATAGAATAATATAATCGTTTCTTCTCATTGTTTTTCACATATAAAGTAGGCTTTTTATCGTGTGTTATTTTCAATAAAAAAAAATTGAATTGTTACAAATATTCTTACTATTCATTAATTTGTGTATACAATTAAATGTGACATAATTCTGTATTTCTTCTATTCTACATTAATAATACTGAAGATTTTATCAAGCGAATAAATATATTTGTATTTTAAACGGCAATATTCGTTGTTACCACACATTTTTAATGAATCAGTCATAACACAAGAATTGAGAAAATCATCATCTAAACCAGCACAAAGTAATGCGTGTGAGACTGAAATAATATCCTCAGTAGAAAATCACTATCTTCAAAGTCTAATTCCGTTTGATTTACTGGCAAATTGATTTGACATAGTTAAAAGAAGTGTTTCAGTTGATATATCAGTTAAAAGATCAGGATCGATTCGGTGAATTTCATTTTTGGCGAAGGCAGACTAGATCGGTAACAGGTTAATATATTGCTCACCATCCATACTATCAGGATCAAGCCAACTATTTTGCAAAAGATTTATTCGTGAAATATTTTCTTTTATCAATTTGTATAACTTAAATTTACAAATATATATATAGATTGTGTAATCATTGCATTAATATCTAATTGTATATACTATCATGTGTTCGTAAATGGATGCGATAAAGAATATATATTTAATATATATATTTACAAGAAAAAGTAAAGCGACTAAATACATGAAAAAATAATCAAAAATAAAAGCGTTGTATGTTAGAGAACTTCTAAATCGACATGTCGTAAATATGGATGTTTTTTCTAAAAGAAATAAAATAGAAATTTTAAAAGAAAAAAGAAAATAATTTTACTCGAAGATTGCGTTCGATACGATCAATTTCTGCTCCAACTCTATCGACAACATTCTCTCCATGTTTAAGAAGAAATGTTTCAGCTGACTGAATTGTATCTATTTTTTGAATTTCCTTTAAAAAAACAATAATTTATTTTATAAATTGAAATTATTTCACTAACTTCAAGAATAAGTTGTATATCAATTCGTTCTAAATATGATCGAGTTATTTCTCGTCCATCAATATCCACTTCAGCTTTAAACATGACTGATTGTGAACCCATATCTGTTGCTTTTATATCATACAGAGCACTAATAGAAAAAAAAGAAGAATTCTAAAAACAAATCTAGTATATAATTCAACTTACCGAACCATTCGATCATTTTCTAAGTCATTATTGATTGCTTCAATTTGATTCGGATGGATAGATCTATGTTAATAAAATCAAAAAGAGAAAATATAAAAATTTCTTTTTTGAAACTCACCGTCCAACAAGTGCAGCAGTATTCGAATAGATTATAAATGAAGCAACAGCACCTAGAATACCACCAATTACAAGTGATCCAATGGCATCTGGAATAGGTGATTGAAGATAAGCTGAAAGACCCATAGCTGAAGCAGCTACACATACTCCTAAAACAGCTGCGAGATCTTCCAGTAAAACAACATTCACATTTGGTTTATATCCTTGACCAACTATACAAAGAAGAAGAAGAACAATTAATCAATAGAAATATATAGACTATTTAAATACCGTATTCCCAAAATCTCATGCCAGTCTCTTTTGCTGATGCTCGAATTTCATTGACAGCCATATAAAGTGTTGCTAAAATACAAAAGAAAATATAATAAATTCAAATTAAGAAACAATTAAAACAAACCTCCTTCAGAAATCAATGAACCACTTAAAAGTGCTATACCCTAAAAAATACAATACAAATCATTTCCAAATCAAAAACTCTACATCTCTTGCAATACCCAAAACACTGATTGCATTTCTTGTGGATGTAATAATACTAATACACCATGATACCAAGCTAAACCAGTACCGAAACAAAATATTCCTACTCCACTTATTAATGATGATATATAAGTCATATTTGAATAACCATAACTAAACAATAAACATTCTTTAATTTCAATTAATTCGAAATTCACTCTTATTTACGGATGTTCTGGATTCGGTTTTTTAATTGATTGCCATAGACCAAAAGTTAATATCAGTTGATTGCATGTATCAGCAATGGAATGCACGGCTTCGGAAAATAATGAAGCTGAACCAGTAAATAACCAACCAATTGTTTTCACAACTGCATTTGTTGCATTACTAGATTAATGAGACAAACTAAAAATTGATTTATTTAATATTAAATTTAATCTTACATAACTACTGCTGCAATAACTACTTTTCCACTACCAGTTGTAAGAATATTCTTTTTAACCTAATTATGAAAAAATAAACATTTTTTGTTTTAAATTAGGAATATAATTTACTGATTTTCGATTATCGAATGAAGCATTTTCTAATAATGATAAACGTTTTTGATATTCTTTAACAGATTTTTTTAAACTGAAGACAGCTATTAATACGAGACAAATGAAATAAAACAATATATAGTTTATGTATTTCAATTACGTTCATATTCATCTTGTCGATTTTTAGCACGTTTTGCTTTTTCTTTCGATAACATTTCTGGACTACCCCAAACTTCATAGGCTCTTAAAAATAAAAAGAACAAAAAAACAATAGAAAATATCGAATTAATTTAATCTTACCGTTTTTCAACATCACCTCGTCGATAAACTGTAAGCATTCGTGAAGTATCAGCAACATCTGAATAGGGTGAACGTGTTTTATATTGCTTCAATGCTTCCAAATCTCTGCATAAAACAAAGCATAAATGAAAGTTTTCGTATCATTTAAAATAAACTTACGATGGTTTTAATAAATATTCATGCATCGCTCGTACAGCTGTAATCAATTTATTTTGTGTATAACTTAAATCAACATCGGATACTACGGGTGTAAGTGTTGGAACTGAAACAAATAAATGGTATGGATATTTATATATCTATATATAGACCTTTTACTCCATTTGATAATGGGTCTATAGCAGGTGCATTGCTATTAGATGTAATCGGTTGACTTTCACCATTTGAAGCTGGTGGTATAGTTGAGCTAGTTTGTGAGCGTTTTGATAAATCAATGGTTTTTTGCTGGAATAATCGATCATGACGATAAGCAATGAATGGTCTACAATGAACGAGAGGGATATTTTATTCATATCAATAAATGAACTTACGTTGATGAAAGACTACGAAGAATATTATGTTGCACTGTATATCTGAGTATAATACATGTACGTTTTAGTGACAGACGAGCTAGAAAATAGTATGAAGAACAATCAATATTAAGTTTAGTTGAGATAAAATAAAGAATAGATTTAGTTTCATAGATGCACAATAATTATAATAGAATGATTATATAATAACAGACTGTCAAAATCATCTATGGTAGCGTTCTGAAGTTGATTATATACTGTATATCAAAGCAAAAATACTTATCCTATAATTTAAATAAGGACAAATAAGAATCGAGTATTACATACCGACTTCCGACATCATTGATATTTTTGTTCTTTTTACGTATTATTAATCAGATTTATTAAAAAGAATTGGAAAAGAGAAAAGTCTGTTTATTCCCTAAGGAGAAAAAAAACTATCTATCCAATACTCGTTGACTTATGCTTTACTCAAAGATTCAAACAGATATAATTTTAATCTTACTATTTCTTAAAATCGGTTGGAAACCATACTGAATAGGCATAATAATTTTTCTATTCTAATAAACATTAATAGTCGAATAATATGTTTTTATGTAAATCATCTAAAAACAAAATAATTGAACGATTTTAAATGTCAATATTACCTATTAGATAAATAACAAACGAAAAGGAACATGAATGTTGCTGAGTTTTCACGTTTTTTTTCATTAATAATTTCAAACACAAACAGAAAAAGAAAGAACATGTATGTTTAACAAACAAAAAGAAAAAAACAAACTGAATTGTTCAGACACACATCTGAACTATTAGAAAAGAAAAAAAATGTTATTATACTATTGATCTACTCTCAGATAATTTATCGATAAGCTAAAAGAGAAAGAAGAAAATAAGATTATTTATTTAATAAAAAAAAGTTTTCTACGAACTTGTCGAATGCCAGGTAACAATAAAAGTGAACCAATAATAGGCAAACGTCGAAGAAAATTAATCGCAATAGGAATAAAACCACTAGAAGAAAATATGATGTGATATAATAAATAAAATATTATGTAATATACCCAAATAGAAGAAAAAATCCATAGAATTCAATAATCATTCCTATCAATGGCCAACCAAGTAGAACAACTGTGATACCACCAAAAAATAATAGAGAAGCCTTGATTTTATAACGTTGAAAGAAGAAACGAAATGTACGTTCAAAACCAATAATCATACTTAAACCAGCCAGAAATAGGATCTATATATAAAGTAAATTATATAATCATGAAAAGATCATTTTAAAAATAAAATTTACATTTCCAACTGCAAGTAAACCTTTATCGAAGAAGAAGATCATACCAAGGAATATAAAACCGCCACCGAATATTGAAAGACCGAGACCGATCTCTATTAGGAAAAAGAAAAAGAAACTTTTTTTCTAATAAAATTATATCATTTTTGTTTATTTTACTTTGGAAATCTGATAATTGAATTGGCATGATTGATATAAATATTATGTGAAAGAATTAGTTAATAAAGGAAGAAGTTATAGAAATATATAGAAGTGAACAATTTAGAATACATATCTAAATGAGTCAAATAGACACGTAAGCATAAATTTCAGTGAGCTGTTATTGTATCCTATATACTCTAGAATGGTGAAATCCATGATTTATTACTAGTAAACCATTGAAGACAGTTGTCGACAGATGTCGTTTTTGACATAGAATAGTATTTTTTTGATTTTAATTTAAAAATTTTTATTGTCAAATTGAAAGAGAAATAGTGCTTGAATATCACTAATAAAATTCTGAATTCAATACACTAGCCTACTACCAGAAGTAAAAGTCTGTTAATAATTTTTTGAGAGGACTAGTTAAAATCATAACTGGATTCAACTTTTGAACTATCGTAATTATGGGAATTCGCTGCAAAGAAATAGAAGTCACATGTGATAGTCATTGCTTTTATTAAATTTCTTTGCAATCGATTTAATGCAATCAAGCAAATAGGAAAAATAATAGTTATCGTATTAGTTCATTTTTTTCTGACAAAAAAGATTTATCGTAAGTAATGAACTCTAACGTAGTAATAAATTAGCTATCGGCATTATTTTTTATCAAGCAATTATTACTTTATAACATTGCATTATATATGCCTGAACTTGACAAGTGAAATGATAAAAAATAAAATCTATTATTAGAATCCAATACAAAGAGTTGAATAATTATTTTTCTTTGGAGCTCATGTCTACGACAACGTTTAATATCTACAAATTTTCCGCGAAAAAGGGAGACTTACAATATCTTTAAAAACAAAATGACTAGATTATTATTTTAACTGGTAACTATAACAGTGATTCATGAATTCGAGGGTGTGTATATGTACTCAAATAACATTTTGTAAATGCAAACATATAGAAAAGAAAAATTAAACGAAAATAGTTTGTTATTTTTATATTCGTCAATGTTTGTTGATGCATAATTATCTCGAAACCTTATTTTGAGTCATGAATGGAATGTATTGATTAGAAATTGGTAGTTACCAAACTTAATATTGACCTCTCAGATGCATAACTGTAATTAGTATGGTAAGATTTTGTAATTTTACTCAATCTACATCATATTTAAAACTTAAGTGTTTAGTAATTTGCAGAAGATGAAATTATATTCAGGGCTCGTAATGAGAGATTATAGTTAGATATTGAATTGTTCTTATATAACGGAACGGCTTTTATATTGTACGATATTGTAATTTAATGAGATAAGTTTTTATTTTTATTTCAAATGACGATTAATAAGCATGTATATTGACAAAAAAAGAACAATACAAAACTACAAAAATTCATAAAGTTTTTCATTCATATTTCTATGACATTCCTTGTAACATATGTACAAATTCATCATAACTAATTTTTCCATCATGATCTTCATCAAGTTGATTTACCATATCTTTCAAATGTTTTTCACTAGTATTTTGATTCAACTGACGTAAAACATCTCGAAGTTCTTCAATTGTTATAAAACCTATGTAATCAAATAATAAATCTTTAGAAAAAAAGAAGAAAATGTTTTTTATTCACCAGAATCATCTTTATCAAAACATTTAAATGCTCGTTGCATTTCATCATCTGTTAATTTTCGTGCATAAACACTTCCCATAACTTTAACAAATTCATCAAATTCAACTGTATAAAAAAGATCTCTATTTTAATAAAATATTTATTAAGAAGAAAAAAAGACACTTACTAGTACCATTACCTAGAACATATGAAGTAAAATACTTTCTGTTCGTTTTTCCTATATGGAAACTACATACCATCAGCATCCATTTCTCTCATCACCTTTCGAAGTAAATTTTCTGTTGGTTTAAAATTCAATGCGATTAAAAGTTGTTTAAGTTCCGATGAAGAGATAGATCCACTCTGATCACGATCAAACATATCGAATGCATCACGTAATTCTAATAGGAAAAAAAACAATAATAGAGATAATAAATTTAATTTATTTTACCTTTCATTTGAGTTTTTGATAATTTTCCATGTCCTCGCTGAAAAGAATAAATTCGAAAAACTTTCTTTCTAAATTAAAGTTTTCAATTGTATACTAACCGGCATTTTGAATTGACCTTGATGTCGATAAAATTTTTTTAGATGTTGCTTGATTCTTTTTTTCCTACTATGATGATTTCTTTCTGCGTTTTTCTTTCCTTTTTATATCAACAAAAAATGAGAGGAGAGAAGAGAATGAATAAATAAGTGTCATGAAGTTTGAAGACATGGAATAATCCAGAGAAGAAAAACAAGAGATAAGGTGAGATGTACTAGCTAAAATTCTCTTTTTCTTATCCGTTTATAAGTTGCTATAGCGATTATTTAATGATACAATAGACGTATTAGTTGCTATGTGATGATTTATTATTTTTGTGCTTTATAGACTAGACGTGATTCAAACAACTAACTTTCATAATTTTTCTGTATACTTTTTGTGATATGACGTAGTCAGGAATCATTTTCAAAGAGATTCAGTCTCGCTTAAACTTGTTCTGTAATCAAAGCGTGATAGTTGCAAAAATTTTCACTGGTAAATTTATGAATATAATCAGATTAGTTAAATATTTACAGATTGTGACTTAAAACGATATTTTTAAAAGATCTTCGTAGTGGCACTTTCACCAGATTAGCGACATGTTGTGCTGTAAATTGCATTGAGAAACTGGAGACTTTCGGCACTGTGATGAAGTGAATTTTTAATAATGATATAGACATCTGAATTTATTGTAAAAAACTTGTTTTAGTTAACAATCAACATAATCTTGATTTTAATATCGAACAGCGTTTCTTCAAATCAAAACTTTTGTATTGAAATTAAGCAAAACATATAATAAAATTCATCTATTCCAATTTTCCGTTATTTTCAAACGATGATTTCGTATACTGACATCTATCTCAAGTCTAATTTATATATGTTTTTATAATTATAAATGAAATTTGAATACTTTTTTTATTCAAATAAAATCATAATATCTATGAAAAAATAATTTGATGAAGTTTAGTAAATGGTTGCATTGATACTTATAAGAATTGAATTTCAATATGGCTGAATGATAATACTTTCTCATTTTTAGCTTAGAAGAATTATAATATGGATCAGTTTAAAAAGCTCTATCAAGAATATTGTAAAACTTATCATGTTGAACCTAATGAATTACTTTTAGGCGAAATTCAAAAGTAGAAAAAGAATTTTTTATATAAACTAAAACTATATAGTTATTTTCTTCAATTCTTTAAAGAGTTTCTGGTGAAGATAATAAAACAAAAAGTTTAAATTTATCATCATTCAATATTCCTGAATCACAATGTTCAGTATTAGGAAAAATTCTTACACATGATTTTATATTTACAAGTATTCATCTTAATGATTGTAATTTATCAAGTGATGGTAAACATAGGATTAAAATTGAAATTATTATTCTTTTCTTCATTTTAATAAGCTTTACAAGCCCTTCTTCATGGACTTGTAACTAATACAACATGCAAAACATTAGAATTAAAGGTAGATAATCATTACATAATGGTTCATAGACATTTATTTTATAACAAAAGGGAAATGGTATTCAAGGAGCTGGAACTGAAGCATTAGCGAAAGTATTGAGAAGAAATCAAACACTTAGAAAGTAAGTAAAGTAATTCTATTGGTTATGAAAAACAAGAATTTTTATTTTAGTTTACGACTTGAATGGAATCAATTAGGTACAATGAATTCTCCGGCATTTAGTATTTTTTGTGATGCACTTGCTGATAATAAAGCTTTAATTGAACTTGATTTACGTAATAATGATATAAATCATGTTGGTGGGTCAGAATTAGCAACAGCTTTAAAACGAAATATAACATTACGTGCATTAGGTATGTAATCAAACAAAATATATAATTAAGAAAACAAAATCTATCAATAGATCTTCGTTGGAATAATGTTGGATTAATTGGTGGTCGAGCTCTCTTATTACTTTGTCAAACAAATACAACAATAGACGATTTACAATTAGTTGGTAATAATATACCTGATGATATTATGCAGAGTATTGGTATGTTTTATTTTATCAGTCATATATAAGAAAAAATATGCTTGTTTTTTTCAAATAGCGAATGCATTATCAAAAAATAATGAACAACGTCAAATGCATTTTGGTCATTCACAAAATATGGCTGTACTTTCTCGACAATTACAACATGTTCATACAGAAAAAGATCGTGAAATAACAACAACATTAACACGTATGTCAATACAAGAACAAGCAATGCTTAAAGCAAATAAGTAAAACACAATCCTTTATCAATAGTTTGTATATTTACTTTATTTTTGTTAGGACATTAACTGAAAAATTAAATAAATTACAAGAAGCATTAGATGAAAGAAAATTAGCATTTTTAGCTGTATCAACTCGAAATACATCACTTGAAAATGATTTAATTGAAAGTAAACGACAATATGATGATGTACAGAATGATATGAAACGAATGGAAATTGATAAAGAAGAATTAATACAAAAAATTCGACGAGAATGTAAACATGAAAAAGATGTAATTCTGAATTAGAAAAAATAACTTTTAATAAAAAAATAATATTATTTAGGAATTAATTGATATTCAAGAAAAACTTCAACGAAATTTAAATGAAAATATTGAAAATCAACGTCGTTTAAATGAGAAACTTCATGATCTTGAACGAAAAAATGATAATCTTCAAACAACTATTCGTGAACTTCAAGAAACTGTATGTCCTGTTATTTTTTCAACTTTTTATAAAAAAATTTTTTTATTTAGATAACTATCAATGATCGTAATCATCAAATAAAATTAACTACAATAAATGATGAAAACGAACGTTTAAAAATAAAACATAAAGAAGATTTAAAAGATAATGAATTAATTTTAAATCGTGATGTACAACGTTTAAAAGAAGCTCATATATCAACTGAACAAACATTTAAAGAACAAATGAGTAAACTTGAAAATATTCGTACATCACTCGAACGAGTATAAATATTAATTCTTTGTTTTGTAAAAAAACGACAAACTTTCTTTTATAAATTTAAGGAAATCAATACACTTAAATCAACAATATCAACACAAAAATTAACACATGATGAAAGACTTCAACAAGAAAAAATTCGAATTAAAAATGAAGAAGAAAAAAAACAACAAGAAATTGAAGATCGTTTACGGGCATTAACTAATTCCAAAGACGAACTTGAAGTAATTTATCTTTTCTTTTGAATATTACTAAGGAATGCGGATGAGGATAAAGTTGAAAGGGTTCATTTAGTGTCTAGACATGACCCAAACTCAGATTCAAACCGTTTTGGAGTTTAACTCTAGGTTTGGGTCATGTCTAGTCCAAATTCCCATCAGCATCTTTCGTATACCCTTCTAGTTTTAAATCTGAGCTCTATGTATATCTAACCATACCTTTGTTTATCTTAGTCTCGTTATAATCAACAATTAATTGCAAATCGAGAACTTCAACAAAAGATTAATTTTCAATCAGTTGAAATTGAAACATTTAAACGACAAGTTGATTCGATACAATCGGTAAAATTTGTTTTTTGTTTTAAATTGATTTTATATATCTTATTTGATTAGACAATGTTAAGTAAAGATAATGAAATTCTTGAAATTCGTGAAAAAACTAAAACAGACTATGAAAAAAAATTACGTTCATATCAAAAAGATATTGATATGACTGATGAATTCAAAGATCGTATTAAACAATTAGAAAATGATTTGAAAGGTAATCGAACAAAAAAATTTGAAGTAAAAACAACAATATTTAATGTTTAGATCAACGTTTTACTGATCGACATACAATTCGTGAGCTTGAAAGTCGTGTAACTGAGTTACAAACAACATTAAATCATCGTGATCAAGAAATTTCACGTTTAAGACATGATGAAGAACAACGATTGCACTTTTTACGTTCTGCTATTGTTGATTATATTGGTACTGGAGCTAGCTAATATAACATATCTTAATTGTTTTTTATTTTTTTATCTACGGATAGTTCAGATTTCAAATAAATGAAAAGACTTACAGATAAATAGTTCGAAATTTCTCATATCATATCTATTGAATTATTGTGCGTGTTTGTTGTATTCATAAATTTTTTAATCTATTAGATGTAATACTATTAATATAATCTTACATAAAATAAAGTGTTTGATTAAATAATAACTTTAATAGAAATAAATGGATCACCATATTTTTCATATGATTATTTACCCATGAATAATATAATAAAAATTCATTTAATCTAGTCTTTGTAGTGATTCTATATGAATAATTGTTAGGTCATATTGACAAATTATGATATATATATATATATATGTTTAAAGTATATTAGTATCATTTCTGACATTCTTTTTCCGAATAAATCAATGTACTTCGCCATTGCACCTGCATGCGTGGGATTTTTAATTATTAAGATTGGCCTTTAAATAAAAGAAAATTCTTCAATTTTAATCTTAGATAAATCTAAACTTCATAAACAGATTTTATTTAACAAAATTTGAAATATAAATCAACATTATGATGGTTAATTATCTATATCAATAAGAAGATGTTCTGTTGTTGTTGTTGTTGTCGGTGGTGATGGTGGTGACCTATTTGTATTGTTTACAGGTTGTATAAATTCATCATCATCATAATCATAAAAATATGCTCGGTTGTTATGTACAAGATTATTAGTCATAACATTCGATTCTATCGTTGGTTGAAATCGTGTACGAATCCCGAACCATAATACACTTGCATAACATACTACAAGTACAATAAGTACAAGAATAATCAGAATAATAAGTCCACGTTGTTCAATAGAATTAAACCCATAACTTGTTTGACAAGTTACACATAGAAACTCATCAGATGCAGCCATTATTTTTTTAATAACGAATATTTTATTTCCGAAAAGAAAAATAAACGACTAAGTAAAACATAAATATTACGCAGAAAGAAATGAGTCTTAACCGTTCGTCTCAGGTGAGTATGTTGCATGTGCATGAATAACGATTGACATCAATACAGTACGCATGATGAAAGAATGTGAAAAATGATAAATAGATACACAACAGAAAGAAAAAAAAATAATATTTATGTATATTTTATAATCACAACATAGACAAATGTATATATATAATTTTTTTTTTTGTTTTTTTATCTATCCGATTGTCTTGAAAACAATCAGTTGTATAGATTATTTAAAAGGATCGTATCTTATAGGGAAGAGTCCTTCATCCTCATCATCATCATCGTCATTGTTTAATAAATTGTCTGTATTATATTTTTGTTGTAATTGTAAATTATCGAATGGAATACTGGCTGACTCTAATAAATTAAGATAAGGTTCATATTCTTCATCACTATCATTGTCATCATCATAGAAGGATAAATCTAATAAATGAAAAAATGAAATAAAAATAGAGGCTAGGAAATAAATAAAATTATTCACCTTGATTTTCATCATTATAATCGTTTTCATATGGATCTTCTGTATAGATTCTATTCCATTCCGGTTGTTCATATAATGCTGAACGAATACTTCGTTCATAGAAAGACGGTTGGTTCCAATAAAGTGATCTATTAATAAATAAAACTAATTTATTAAAGATTCATCGATAAAATAAATTCTTACTCGAATTTTCGTGACGGACGAATAAATTGTTGTCGTTCGATATATGAATCATATAACTAAAATGATAAATATGAGAATAATCTATCAATTCAATATTTTATCACGTACCGGATCAGTATTATATAAATCATATGGTGATAAAGCTCGTTTACGTCTTTGAATAGATTCACTATTTAAATTAATATTACGACGTTTACGTGCAAAATTTGTTAATTCATTTGGATTCATTTGAATATCAGAAAATATTTTTGAATCGTCAGTATCAACTGGTTCTAAAAATAAAGTTAACAAAACAAATTATATAATCATCATTTAACTTATTATTGTAATTATAAAAAAAAGAACTTTGACAGTTACTAAATAAATCTAGTCTACTGGCAAACTTACTGTCGGCATTATCATGAATTTGTGCAGGTGTTTCTTTTATTTTTGCATGCAATTTATGTTCAATTTTGATATCATCTTCATCGTCATCATCATCACTATCATCATCCATGAATTCATCGAATTGATTATAATCTTCAGCATAACGTTTTTTCTTAATATTGTTAATATCGTGCTTTTTTGCAGGTGTAATTGTACTCGTTGATGATTTTAACGGATCGATAGACTCAGAAGGAGCCTTTTCAGACGATGGAATGACTAAACATGATAAAAAAAATTTTTATAATTATTATCATAAAAACAAAGAATATCATACGTTTGTCAATGGGTTTCACAGGTACTGATTGAACAATAATACTTATAGTTAGAAATAAGAAACCAGTTATACTTAAATACATGTTAGGAATCATCTAGAAAATGTTTAAATGAGATTATAACATATGGGTTATGATGGATTGTATATATTATTGGGGGGACAAAGTCTGCATATGAGAGAAGACGAGGAAAGAATAATCCATCACTTTTTTTTATTATTATTAAAGTGAAAGATAATCATATACGTATGAACATAGTTGTTCCTTAGACTATAGGCAACATAGTGTCACTTTTCTCGTTCTTATCAAGGCTTACACTAAGCGAAAGAAAAATTTTCTTTCCTAATGTTTTATCGCTTTTTTTATACGACAGAAAAGCTACTCCTAACCTAGTGAAAGACACAATCTGTATGCAAAGTATAATCAAACTCCGCCAGGATGTATATAGATGAGTGAGTAGTCATTCCTACATTGTGTTTTCTTTTTCTTTTTCCTTTTAGTCTTATTTGCAGTTAGAGAGAAAAAACGTTCGTTCGTGCTTGCTTTCTTTTTACATCTCTTATTCTAATTAGACGATAAAATACAACGTAGAGCGTCAAAGCAAGTTAGAATATTTTTGTTCGAGAAAACAAAAGAAAACACATAGAATAATAGAATAGAATAAAAAAAATATTGATAGATTCGTCCAGGTCTTCATCAACATCATTTTATTTCCGTCTACTTTTCATTATTTTCTATTTGAGAATTAATTATAGATTGCCAATAAATCGAATAATATTCAAAAATATTTTTTGATAAATCAATATTTGTAACACAAGCAAATGCTTGTAAAGGATTTGTTTCGATAAAAAATTCTTCACATGATATTTCCGAATCAAAATTTATTTTATAATTTATTAAAGAATGACGTTCAATATGTAAATATTCAGGTAATATACCAGTGATGTATATATTTGATATTGGAAATAATATCTTTGATTGTCGATAAAATGTACATAATATTAAATCTCGTGCATCATTTGATATCAAATAAGCATTATCATTTAAATAATTTGGATAAGTATCACATGGATATTCATCTTTATTGACAAGAAAATTTTCTGATTGTTGATTAGTCGATAGTTTTTGTCTTAGAACTTTTTCATTTGAATGAATAAATCCAGATAGTAATGGAAGACGTGCATCAATATGTGCACAACTATCTGAAATATTAATTGAGTCTTTTAATTCAAGATTAACTCGATCATTTGGATTTTCATTAATAAATTTTAAAAGTAAAAATGGATTTAAAAATACTGAATCATTCATTTTAAATATGAATCTTGCTTGTGAACAATATTTCGATGACCAGTCTAATATAGATAAATCTCGATAGATATTCATCGAATCATATTCAGGTATTAAGACCTAAAATAGCAAAAAAAAATTTCTTTTTTCAAATAGAAACTGTTAAATTTACTTGAACAATATCATTAAAAATTTCTTGTTCATATAGAACAGTTTTCATTCGATTTTCATCAAGATTAATCATAAATAGTATTCGAACTTCTAATCTTGCTAATGCATTGTCACTATATTTGAATATATTATTCAAATTACCATATGTTCGTCGAATTGCATTACGTCGTTCATATGATCTTGTATTTGAAATAATAAATATTAATAGATCAATTGTAGAATTATTGTTTTCACAGGCACGATTGTTTACTATTTTATATTCAAATATTTCTGGATGAACACGTTTTGTTTGCAATATATGATATGCACTATATAGAACATATTTATTAAATATTAAAATCAATATTTACAATTAGTGTATGATCTTATATTACATAGATTTTTTGTTTTTCTGTTTTTATTAAATATTTATTTTATATATTTATAGATCCAGACATATCCAGGATATATAGAAAGAAGCTTTATAAATGTGAATGGGATTTAATTTCCAGGTTTCTTTTAGATAACAAAAAATATTTTATAATATGGAATCATGATGTATAGAAAAGATTTTTGTAACTACTGTGAAAGCAATTAGTTAGAAGTATATATCAAGGATATTTTTTCAATCTCATCCGTAAATGCATGTTTGATAACAAAAAAGATTTCAATCTATTTTTAAAAAAGGCTAAAGAGCACACTGTTGTGATTACATTACGTAGAAATAAATTAGTATTATAAAAAAAATTATATTAACACGAATAAGTCATAATGCTTCTTTCAATTCTTTCATCATTACAATCAGCTAATTATAATAGAAGATCCATAAAAAGAAAAAACCTTTTACATATAAATATATTTCAGATAATATTCTATGAACTTGACAGATGTCTTTAGTTATTTAAAAATATATTAATAAAATAAATACAGCTTGGAAGTATGGTAAATTTATTTTTCATGCACATTTAAATGAAAGTAAATATTACTTTATTTAGAATTTCTATTTTTGTATATAGTACCTGAGGTTATTCATATAATATTCTTGAATACGTATTGCATCACAATGTTTCGGTATTATTTCATAGGAAGAATTGATAATTTGATTGATTATAATTATCGCTATCATTGTAATAAAACATACAATAAAACAACGTCGATTAAATATCAAAAATACATTTTCAGAAATTTGAAATAAAACCATATTGTAACTATTCTAATACATACAATATTCTGACATTCAAAAAACTCACATGTTTTATGCTTGATTGCTTCGATGCAAGACAAAAAAGTTACCTATTTTTATGTAGAAGAATATGAGTCTATCGAAAAAATATGAAGAACTATTATAAAAGAGTACTGATAATTAGTATGTACAAAATCTTGAATAGATATTTAAAATCTATTTTTATATAACGTTATCGGTTTGACATTATTGTCTAGGTAAATTCAATATACGTTCATTAATATTAAGTGAACATGGGTATAATAATAACACCTTTGATGATCAAACGAGCTTTTCCAGGTACCTAAGTCTCGTTCTATATTTGGTTTAATGGAATTCTTTTTATGTTGATTAAAATAGAAAAAAAATTATATATATAACCTTGAACTTGAATAATTATATATGTAAAAAATAAAAATATTTTGATATTATCACTCTGTATATTTCTTTTAATTTGATTATAAACATATATTTAAAATCACACTAATATATGACGAAAAAATCAATTTAAACATTATATGTATTAATATTATATAAACAGTAACTTAATATATACGCAAAAAGTATTACATTTTATTTTGAATATTAATGCTAAGCTGACATATCTATAGATGACGTACTTACTGTCAATGACAATATCGTCAGAAAAAAAAGTCGCTCAATCTACATCTACTTACATAAATAGATCGGCTTAATAATTTTATTTGACGCAAATTATCAAACGAATTTGTTAAATGTATTTCTATTATAATTATCATTCGTTCATTTATTTACTTATGCGAAATAAATTTAAGTATATATATTCTCTTTCGGTATTTTTGCAGTTTTATACAGATTCATAATAGAAATGAAATTACAAAGATCTCCTATTTCGTTAAAACAAGTTCAAAAGTACATACATTATACGAAAATAGAAAAATCTGTTGGCCGAAAGATAAATATGAAACAAGTAGAATGTTGAAGCGACAGACTATCGTAAAATGTGACATCTCTAATGATGTACTATATTAAGCATCTATAGTTCAATTTTGTTTTTCTCCTTACTGTACTGCTTTGTATTCGTGGCTAGTAGTAGTAGTGGCGAGTAATATTATATGGATCAACCAAAAGAAGGAACAGAAGAACTATTATACAATAAAATTCTTTTTTCATGACCGGACTTGAAAAACAGACGTCAGGTCTCATTTAACCACTTTGTCCAATCGCAAAAGGTAAACTCAATGGTTCTAATGAACGAATACCGGTTTCTGCGAGCGTAACGCGATGACGTTTTGTCTATAGTTTTATTAACTTTCTTTCAACAACTAGATTGTGTAGAAGGCTCATGGTTTCGGTGGAAGATGTGCCTCTGTCGTCCCCACAATCTATGAAAATATTATGTCATTTGAACGAGCCGTCTGAAAATTACAGTAAAAACATACGACGAAACGCGATGATGAATTAAAGACAAAAAGTTGAGAGTGATATGGTTATTCTTTATTTTTCTGCGAATGTATACTACATTAAAAGAAGCGTTCCATAGACGGTTAGTAGCTGACAGTTTGAGGTATCTAAGGGATAAAACAAATTTCTGAATAGGCTTTTTATTCTGAATAATGATCAGTTTCATTGACGTAACGCGATGACGATGACTTTTGTGATAGGTTTTTCTCTATGCTTCATTTTGTCTTATGTACACGTTTGTAAAGACAAGGTATTAATTTTATTCTAAAGTTTAATGTATGCACATGTCAAATGCTGTGTTTATTGATTTTTCTAATACAAAAGAATTGTTGAAAAAAAGTGAACTCGCTTGACTAGTATGTATAGCAATGTCTGTATAAGGTAGAGAAAACTTAAAATTATACTAAACATTTTTTTCTCAATAATTTATATATGATTAGATAGAGTTCGTAAAAGTGTCTAAGAAAATGTACTATAAAAAATTTTCATTCTTTTATATCCATAAAAAAGCTTAATATACTAAGATTTCTTTATTAATGAGATCGTTCTGTGTAGACGATCTCATTATTATAAGTTTTTTTGATCTATATAAAAGAATGAAAACTTTTTTTAAGTACATTTTCTTACACAGTTTTATGAGTTCTATCGAATCGAATATAAAACATTGAGAAAATATGCCTACTGGAATTTTGAGTTTGTCCGGCCTTACGTATATATTATAGAACACGATAAACGATTTTCATCGGTAATTGAATTCTAATTGAATTCAACCAAATTATTTGACCAGTCATCTATGTTTTTATGACAACTTCTTAGTAATCAATACATACATATATTAATCATAGCTCATAGTGGTTTTTGAATAAGAAATCAGCATCTGAAAACGGTTTTTGTAGATATACAAAAATGCAGGAAACGATAAAAAACGTCATCGCTGTCACGGCACTAGCCATAATATCTTATGAGTCAAGGAATTACTGACTTATGTGTATATGATTGAGATTCCTGAGTCACACCCGTATGATCAGGATTCTTGAGTTATATACATGTGAGTATATAAAAGCTTTGCTTTTGCTTTGGAGTGCGTGTTCTCTCTCATTGTTTATTTCCCTGATCAGAATAAAATCCTCACAATCGCATTACGTAAAACAATTATAAAACAGAATCTTTCTCAAATAAAAATATATGCATTAGATAGCTCATAAAAATCTGGGTTTATGTATGTGTTTTATGTGAAAAATAGTTGAGATAAATCAGCGAAAAAAACAATACTTACTTTTCGTTATGCGATGACGTTATAACTATCCTAGTTTTACTTCAGCTTGCTGTCAAAATGTATAAAATATCAGGAACCAGCTATTATCCGAAAAGATGGATCTGGCATCACAGTCTTCATCAACTTTGCATATATCAAGCTCTCTCGCCATAGGTGTTAGAGGAACTAATACTTTAAATAGAGGAATTTTCATCATGTATGACTCATCTCCCTGCTATCAATTTCCAAATGTCCTTGGAAGCACTTATCAACAAAGCAAAATATCTCTGTATACCCTTGAATGTCCTGCACACCATAGCGATAAAAAGTTTCCGAAATGATGCCTTCAAACTCACATTAACATAGTTGACGCGTTACGCGTTTTGACCAGTAAGCTAGTTAGTCTTTACACTCATTTATATGATGCATCGATGAAAAAAAGAATCTTCATTCTTTATTTTCGTTCTTTACCAGTAAGTTTGATCGTTCTTATATTTATATATGTATATGTTTATACGTATGAGAAGCAACGTTTTCTTTTTTTTCTTCTACTGACTATATGGCTAGTTGATTAGTCTTAATACGCATCTATATTACATGTCGATGAAATAAAAAATCTGCATTCTTTCTTTTTCACTCTTTACCAGTAAGTTCGTTGATTCTTTTATTTTCATATATCATTATTTTTATGAAAAGTAACCTCTCTTTCTTTTTTTCTACTGACTGTATGATAAGCGAGTTAGTCTTCATACTCATCTATATTACGTATCGATGAAATAAAAAAATCTGCATTCTTTCTTTTCGTAACGTTAGATTAAATGCTTGGTTCATCATATTTATATAAATGATAGATGTTTAAAATGAGTTTTAGAAGTATGATAAGTGGTGATGAATTTTATTTGATTTCAGTTAGGTTTTGAGTCGATTTTGGGAAGTGTTCGATAGTAATCGAATATGATAGTTTGCAGGCGATTAGAAATTGTATTGATAACGACAGAAAATTTAATAAAATGGATTTTTGTAAGGAAACCGGCTTTGACTGATTTTTTTTGTGAAAAATATGATTGTTGTCGTCTCGCTTTAATTAATTTTTTATCTTATGAAAATAGAATAAAATCAGGTTTGTCCTGCTTGTTTTTTTAGGTAAGATCTTTGAATATTTCGTATTTTGTAAATGTGTGATTTTGTTAAAATATAATGGAATTTAACGTTCGCGATATGTATAAATAAAAAATATGAGTCAAGTATCGGCTGAAAATACTGTTGGAACTCCTAAGTCACGAATGTCATATGTGGTTCATTTCATTGTGTCTTATCTCTTCTCGTCGTTCCATGTTGTGTGCCATCGCTAGTAGCACTGTATTTTTTTGTTTTTTTCGTTCTTCAAGATAGATAAGCAATGGTTTGGAATATCTGGTACAGAACACAAGAGAAAAAATGTTGGCGGAAGCTTGAGTCATGTCTGCCCCAAGTATTTTTTTCATTATGTATTGTTAATTCATGTGTGACTAATGTTTCTTTTCGTTTCAGATTAAGTTTCATTATTATGGCTGAAGTAGATGCATTCTTACATATACTGCAAACAAGCATACGCATACGGGATGCTATTGTTCAAATTCGAGAAGAAGGTGAACCCAGTTTTGGCGTAGTTAATGGTCCTAACGAGGACGATCAAGCACGGGCTATTGTCGTACGTCTCCTCGATATCACTAATGTCAGTCAAAGTGAATTTGCTGTACTCATTGGTTCGCCGCAATCTACGAGTTTTAATCGGTGGCTGAACCATCCAGGTGAACGGCGAAAGGAATGTTCACGTGTTATAGAATTCCTTCATCAGGTACTAGTCGAAACTGATGATGAAAATTTTGATGATAAAAATCATCATGGTGAAATCTTTGATGCTGAAATTTCTGATGTTGAAAGTCATTGTGGTGAAATTTCTGATGCTGAAAATCCTGATGTTGACAATTCTGATGCTAACAATTCTGATGCTG
>CAJNOI010000065.1:200505-230054 GCA_905250115.1 Adineta steineri | reverse complement strand
GTGTTCTGCAATTCTGAGTTTCTTCGGAAACGTTGAGAATAATTTCTTTCTGAGAGCAAATAATTAAATAAAAATTTTCAATCTAGAAACAATACTTTACTGATAGAATCTAATGTTGTTAACTTCTAGTTTTATTCAAATATAAAATCGAAAAATAAAAATTCTAATCTTTTAGCAATATTTGGATGAATACCCGAAAGTATTTGTTGTTGGTGCTGATAATGTCGGTTCACGTCAAATGCAAAAAATCCGTTTATCTCTTCGTGGTCATGCTGTTCTTATGATGGGCAAAAATACAATGATGCGTAAAACCATCCGTGGACAAACATCAAAAAATACCAATTTAGAAAAATTGTTACCACATGTTTACGAAAATATTGGCTTCGTTTTTACCAAAGAAGACTTAAGCTCAATTCGCGACAAACTTTTGGAAAATAAAGTTTGTAATCTATATAAAATGTTGTATATATTTACTAATAAATATTATATTTTAGGTTGCTGCTCCAGCTCGTGCCGGTGCCATTGCACCTGTTGATGTCACTATTCCAGCTCAAGTAACCGCTTTAGGTCCAGAAAAAACAAGTTTTTTTCAAGCACTTCAAATTCCAACTAAAATTACACGTGGTACTATTGAAATCATTGTACGTAGGTATCTAATAGTTTATAAATTCAATCTAATTCACCATTTCAATTTTAGAATGATGTTAATTTAATTAAAGTTGGCGATAAAGTTGGTCCAAGTGAAGCAACATTACTTAACATGTTGGGCATTTCGCCATTTAGTTATGGTCTTATTATCCGTCAAGGTAAATTAATTTTTTCACCTTGAATCAATATTTGATTTTTGAAAAATTTAGTTTATGACTCTGGCTCATGTTTTGAACCAACTATTCTTGATATTAAGCCAGCTGATTTACGCGCTAAATTTTCTCAAGGTGTTCAACGTTTAGCCGCTTTTTCACTCGGTATTAATTATCCAAATAAATCATCAGCACCACATCTCATTCTTGGTGGATTTAAACGTTTACTTGCTCTTGCTGCTGATACCGATGTTGAATTCGAACAAGCTAAAACCGTAAGTTCAATAATAATTCGATTTTTAAAGAATAAATGGACATATGATGAACCCATACTACCCAGTTCTGCTTCTGATATAGCAACTGATGAATAAAGTACCATATCCAACAGCGTTCTGAAGTCCATTTAATTCTTTTTCGATATTTTTTTATTCAACTTTAAATATTCATTAAAATCTGTTTTTGTATTTCAGTTGAAAGAATACTTAAAAGATCCATCGAAATTTGCCGCCGCTGCAGCACCAGCCAGTGCACCAGCAGCTGCCGCTGCTAAAGCACCAGCCGCTAAAGAAGAAGCGAAGAAAGCACCTGAATCCGAAGCAAGCGATGAAGAAGGTGGTTTTGATATGTTCGGTTAAACAAAAACAAAAGAATTCGTTTTTGAAAATATTTATCGTCATTTTAATGTGCCAATATTGTCATCTGTTATTTTTGTCTTCTGCATTTTTTTTTATTTGGCATAATAAGAAACAAAAATATTACATCATCAAAAAGCAAATGATAAATAAAGAACAGTTTTTGAAACAAGAATAAGAAAAATATGTATAATAGTTTTCAAGATAATTCTTTGAAATCTTTTGATAGAATAAATATTCGATATAAAATCAAACAGTTCATATACTATAAGTTATTTTCTGGTAATTTTAAAGTCATACTTAGTTATTGAAATCGACCTATGAACTCACTATCTCAGTGACGGATCTTGGAAGAGAGGGGCGATTTCGGTTAAAAACTATTTTTGAGTCCAGTCGAAGTAGTGTGAACCTATTTTTGCTGTAAAAAATTTCTGAAGGAGGGGCGACAATCTCCATCGCCCACCTCTAAATCCGCCACTGCACTATCTTTCTTCTAATTGAAACAATGATTCATACTACTGAACTAGCATTATCTAGCACATTTATAATGTATCAGATAGATTTTACAGGCATATTCATTTTTATAAAATTCTGACAATCTTCTGAGGAAACTAATCAATTCATTAAATAAATTTGTTTCTTAACATATTTAGTGTGAGCCTCGACGAATAAATATAATCATCATGTTTGGTTAACTTAATCATTGATTCATCTCGAACATTAAACTGTTCTACTATCGCTAGTCTCATATGTGACATATTCCATCTTTATTTTCTTGGTAAGAGAAGAAGAAAAAACACGATTGTCTCGTAAGCTAAAAGAAACGTTAGCTGTTCGACATACACAAGGGACTCAAATCGTTGATGATTGCTTTTTCTGAGCGAACGGATGATGAAAAAAACATAAATTCAAGAACCTGTAGATTTTATTATCATATGTATTCACCCTCAAGGCTTGACTTTTTCTCTTGAGTCGATATATATATTATTACGTTAAATGAACGATCAATGTTACGAGAATATCTATAATTCTTAATTATCATTTTGTTAATTTAACAAGGTTTCTTCACCCACAAGCAACATAGAGCAAATGGCATTTTGCATTTTTTTTTGTCTATTTAAACTGCCTGAAGGATCTCAAATGATAACTTGTCAATTTCTTTTTTTTCACAATTCGATCAGTAACAGTTCACCATATTGTAAGGATAGGGATGATCACGTATGCTCGTGTTCAACACCTGCTGGAGAGAAAGAAAAATATATATGTGTAAGAGTAATCTTTTGATTTCAAGCCGCGATATGAACAATTCACGTGTTTCATGCCGCAAGCATTTATTTTTATTTTTTCATTTGACATCATATTATCATTAAGAAAGATAACACATCGAAATTGAACAGTAAAGCAATACAATATGGCGAAGAGAAAAAGAAAAGAAGTCGACACTAGTAGTTAAAAAATATATAGAAGTTGACTATTGTTTGTATGATTAACAGACATAGTATTGAATATATAGAAAATAAGGTTATAAATGAGTTTTAGTCACAGAATTCATGTGAAATTAATAATCTTTCGTGCTAGGTTTGTAATGCATAATAAAACACCACCTCAATCAAGATTTTTTTTTCTTATCCAGATGGTTGCTCACACTTTCCGTCTTCACCGCCTTTCAATATGACACATTAACATATGGATGATCATTTTATACAGAAAGAAGAAAGGAAAAACAAAAAAAAAATACTAATAATCATGCAAAGTCAATTTAATTAGTTAGTCATTTTTAAAGGGTTAATGTCGAGCTGCAAGTTCTTGAATCAATGATCCAATTGGGCCATATTTTGCTGTATTTATTGTTGAATTACTGTTTTCTTGTTTATCAATAAATTTTGTTTTTAAAGATAAATTATCATGTATATGTTCTGCACCATGTTGTGTATCAATATGACGACGTAAATCAACTTTACGTTGAAATGCACGTAAACATTTATGACATTGAAATGGTTTATATCCCGTATGTTTTCGACTATGTGTAATCAAATTTGATGATTGAGAAAAAGCTTTACCACATACAATACATTTATGTGGTTTTTCTCCTAAAAAAAAATAAAAAAAAGAACTAGTTATATCAATTTCCCTTGATTATTTTAACTTGACGGATCAATACAACTAGACAAAAGAAAGATAACATACATATATAGGATCCGTTTAATCTCATGAGATTCGACAATTGAAGAAAAAAAAAAGGAAAAGTGAATATGTGTGAAAATCATGCGCCTATGTCAGTAACCATTTATTAGACGAGTTCGTCTTTTTTTTTTCATTCTCCATCTTTAAGTGTGCATATTTAACATGAATCCTATCAATGTTTAAAATGGTCATCATCACGCTTTCTCTAGAGAAACTCTGACATCTGGTTAATTGTATCATGGCATCGTCATCATCGTTTTCGTTTCAAAATCGATATCAATATGTCATCAGAGCTAATCTAACTGATTGACATTGATCATTTAATGCTTTTACTGAGATTGGGAAAAGCAAAGAAGAAAAAAAGAAACGAAAAGAATAATTACCTGTATGAATATATGTATGTTTTTTCATATCAGATTTTTGATGAAAACGTTTTCCACAATGTGCACATGAATATGGTCGTGTATCCGAATGTATTAATAAATGTGTTGATAATGTTGATGAACGTTTAAAAGATTTTCCACATATTTTACATTGAAAACATCGTTCTTGTGTATGAGTTGTTCGATGTTGTGCAAGTGATAAACTATGACTAAATGTTTTCGAACAAAGATCACATGAATAAGGTCGAACATCAGATGAATGTGTACGTCGTACATGAACTTCAAGACCATGAGATGTAGAAAAATCTTTATTACATTCATTACATCTGTATGGATGATTTGTTGATTCAATTGTTGTTTCTAATTCATCCATACCATCATCATCATTATCATCTTCATCATCGTCGTCATCATCATCTTCTTCTTTAATATGTTCCGATGTTGTTGATGGTGGTGTTAATATACTAGCATAATATTGTACACCAAGTAAATATTTTAAACGTTCAGCTAAATCTTCATTGGATTGTTCGGATAGGAAACTTTTTCGATGAAGCAACATTGTATCGGCGAACCAAGTTGGAAAGATCGATGACATATTGTATATTTTAAACAAGTGGTGCCATATATATATATATGTACATATATATATTGAAGAGAGAATTTATAATAATTGTTATGGCCTGCTAAGGAAGACAATTGACTAAACGTGTCTTATTTGATGTCAGACAATTGCCGACAAAGAAAAATTACAACAGGTTAAAACTAGTGAGAAATAGTATTCAACTTCAAATAATATTGATGAATGGTCGTCATCTTGCAACTCAGCAAGAAAGTAATAGATGTTAACATTTCATTGGTTGAGAATAAGTATCGAAGAAGAAGAAAAAAAAAGAGGGAAAAAATTCGTCGTCGTCGTCTTCTTCTTTAAGTGATAGAGAGAGAGAAAAATGTTGTTATTGGCTGTTGACTTTATTTCTTTCGATAATTGAGATTATTCATCATCATTGGATGATTATGTTCAATTCATTTAACTTTTATCCATTGTCGGTAAGATGAGCAGCTGCTAGAAAAAGAAATTGAATATTGTTATTCGATTTATTAGTTAAATGGTTATTAATTTTCTCCAGGTTATTCGTCATTTTCTATTCATTAGGGCAAGTAGAAAAATAATAAAAAATTCTATAATTATTTATACATAGACATCTTGTCGTTGATAAGTATGAAGAAAAAACAAGATGAAAAGTTCAATGTTGATATATTTTTTAAGTAATAGACAAATATACGATATTGATTACAATGTACTGAGTAATAGAATTTAATACTTAAGCTTCATCGTTATGTTTCATTTGAATAAATAGATTCGTTTGTGTAATATCTTAAAATGATAATGTCATCAAAAAAAAGAAATTTTTATTAATGTCTGACAGATAAAATAATGTTAAAGATGAAAAACAGTATTATGATTCCATAAAAAATAGACCTAGACATGTCAATGTATATTCAACTAAAACATCAACGCGAAAAGTTGAATTATCCATATAGCCAACTTCATTAATATGGATGATGAAAGAAATGAATATGAAATTTAAACTAATTATTAATAATTAATCTAAAATCAACGATTGCTGATCGTACAAATATTGAATTCTTACAGATACAGTGGCGGATCTGGCTATTCGGCGAACCGGCGACCGATACCCCCTCGAAAATTGATACTTTGACAAAAATTGAAAACAGTTAGAACACTATAGGTTTCTCCTAAAAAATAATAGTACTTTCTACTTTTTTTTGTAAACCGCCACCCTCTCATGGAAATGCTTGATCCGCTCCTGTACAGATAATAGTGTACAAAAACAAATGAAAGTTGTAAAATAATGTGAATCGAGAATTTATTGTGTTATAAACCCTAATTTATATATATACATGAATTAAAAGTTTCGATCATTCGATGAAGTGTTTATTTTCCAATAAATTACAATCATAATTCGAACTGTAATAGTCCAGCAAAATCATCTTACGCTAATTCAATTAAATATTGTATTTTATTATGAACATCAGTATTTATATTAAATAATAGATTGATCACCAAAGTAATACTATAAACTATAAAGTTTTAAATAAAAAGAAATTTTCCTTCTTTTTAAAAATCTATAGAATCCAAGTTTAGTTTGATAATAATTGAGAATGATCAAAAGCATTTAATCAAAAAGTAAATACCTACTGCAATTCATTGACAATTATCATAATAAAAGTCAGCAAAAAGTAGCTGTTTTGACGAGTCTCATAGAATCTGATAGGAACAGAATTTTGATAAAATCCTTAGTGTTAAAAATTCAAAACAACACTCGCACTGGAGTTTTATCACAAATCAAATATGAATATCTATGAACATAACAATACGAAAAGCTGTATATAGTCATTTATAACATTGTAGAAGTATAGTATTACAAAACACTCGTTTGGGTCAAGTTAGTTTTCATAATGCTTTCATTTCGAATATGTACAGTGATTTACATAGAGGAAGGGCAGGGATGGCGGCGCCCTCCCGGAGATCGATTTTGCCCTCCCGAAAATTGAAATTTTTGTGCTTATACTATGTATTTTCCCTCCAGAAATCAGGTTTTCGCCCTCCTGGAAATCGCTATCGCACTCTCGAAAGGAAAAAACCTAGATAAAACACTGAATATGTGTAAAAATAAATTACCTACAATTTGGAAAAATATTTCTTCTCTATTCATATTTATCAAGTGGTTTAAGTGCGAATATTTAACGATATTATATTTTTTTTATTAATTTCATATGTTGATATATATTTGTTGAAAAGAAAATGAAATACAAAAAATAAAATAGGTTGACCTTAAAATGTATTTCATAAAAACGCAAACATATTTAGATTAATCATAAATTTATTCGGCATAAATAATACGTAATGTATTCGTTGTGCCATAACCCGGTCGCTAGAAAAAAAGAAATATGAATTCAATAAATATATATAAGTATTGAGATAAAAATAATAAATTACCCATCCAGTTACAACAATAACAGCATCGCCAGTCGAACAGAAACCACGATCTTTAGCAATTTTAATTGCATCAATAACACGTGCATCAACATCAAGTAACCAATCACTCATAGCTAATGCTTGTTTTGTTGAAATATTATGTTGTTTAAATCCTGCTTGTACTTCAGCTTCCAAATCTACAATAATAATATAAAACTTCATAATTCATATTATTATTTTTAATTACTTTTTGCGTCTTGACCTAAAATAAAAACAAAAAGATATAAAGATTAATATATATAATATAAACTTTTATTAATTAGCTTACGATTATTAAAATAATCATTTGGTAAATCTTTTACTGGTTAATTAAAAAAAAAGAAGAAAGCAAGCTGAGCATGAAAAATCAATACACGAAAAATTGATCACTTACTTCGTGGAGCTAGAAGAAAATAGTTAAAAATATGTATTTCTTATGATTATAAAATTTAAAAATATGATTTACCATTTACATAAACAGGACAACAAGCACGATATAGATGCATTTTTCTAGCTGTATGTATTGATCGAGTTACTGCCATAATTACAGCACGTGGACGATATTGTGCAATAAGTCGAGCTGATCTATAAAGAAATTTTATTCTTATAGATATACATCTATTGATTCAATAAATATCTTACTCTCCGGAATGAGTAAGAACAACAATGATAGAAGCAAAACTTCGAAAAGCTGCTTCAACTGCTGCAATTGCTGATGACTGCATTTGATCCTTAATAAAATAAATTATGAAAAAATAAAAATGATATATTTTGTTTATCTTACTAGTGGTGGTTTAGTAAAATAAAGAAGATTTTCGAAAAGTTCACGATGAAATAAACATGCTTCAGCTTCACGAGCAATCTAAAATAGATTTACAAATTTGTTTATAGAAATAATAATCCTTCTACTCACATCATGCATTAATTGAATACATTGTACAGGATATTTTCCTTTTGCTGTTTCACCAGATAACATGATACAATCAGCATTATCCATAACAGCATTAGCAACATCACTGACTTCAGCACGAGTTGCACGAGGATTTTTAATCATACTTTCTAACATCTAATTACAAAATTCATATTAAAATCGTTTTTTTCTTTGATATATATAAATAAATTTTACTTGTGTAGCACAAATAACTGGTTTACCGGCTTGATTACATTTTGCAATCATCATTTTTTGTGCAACAAAAACTTTCTGTGGTGGAATTTCAATACCCATATCACCACGTGCAACCATAATACCATCAGCTTCTTGAAGAATTTCATCAAAACTAAAAAGAAAGCAAACAAATTATCTTATCAAATAATTATATTCATATATATACTTTTGAATTCCTTGATGATTTTCAATTTTAGCAATAATTTTCATATCTTTTCCTTTTTCACCAAGGAATGCACGTATTGTACGAATACCTTCAGCATCACGAATAAAACTTGCAAAAACCATATCAAGCTACAAATTAAAAAAGTAAATAATTATAATCTTCTTATCGGAAAATATTCACATCATGTGTAATAGCAAATTCAAGATCTTGTTTGTCTTTTTCTGATACAGCTGGTAAATCAACAGGAACACCAGGTAGATTAACGCCTTTACGACTACCTAAGAAACCTCCATTTTCTACTTCACAATCAAGATAATTATCTCCTAAAAAATATATAAATAGCAATAAGATTTTCAAAAAATTAAGAATAACTTTTCCTACTAACCAACAGTTTTAACTAATAATGAAATAAGACCATCATCAATAAAAATTCGATTCTTGGCTTTTATAACTTTAACTATATTTTTGTAATCAACATATAAATTATCTTTTGTACATTTTTCAACAAATGATTCATCTGTTGTTATACGAACAGTCATTCCAGTTTGAAGATCAAGTTCACTGTTAACACCCTAAACAAATTACATTTTCTATTTTTATTCTATTTTTACAATCAAAATTATCTTACTGCAGCAAGAACACCTGTTCGAATTTCTGGTCCTTTTGTATCTAATGCAATTGCAATAGTTCGTAATTGCCCTGTTGATTCAGTAAGTTTTTCAGCAATACGAACATTTTCAATACTTGTTTGATGATACTAAATAAGATCGAAAGAAAAAAAATATGTTTCAAATTTGATATTATCTTCTAATTTATACTTCATATGATCCATGAGAAAAATTAAGTCGAGCAACATTCATTCCAGCATGTATCATTTTTGTAAGCATGTCGACACTTTGTGATGCAGGCCCTGAAAAAAGTTTTTCAAAGGTTGTTTTTTTCGCGAACTATTATATATATTGAACTATACCTAGAGTACAAATAATACTTGTATGTCGAGTATTCCATCTAGATTAATATAAAGACAAAAAATGCATTTATGTAGATATATAAGTAAAAATTTGTTTAATTTACGGTTCGGAATCAACATCGAGTAATGTTCGTTGTTCAAGAGCATTCACGGCTGTTTCGGCAAATGATTGATTTTGATAATATAATCGATTATTTGGATCTTTTTGTTTCAGTTCGTTTTTAAGTTTACCTCGTAAATCCATCTAAATAATTTTTAAATAAAGAAAAATAAGTATGTTTATCTTATACCGCATATCTATTTATTCATCAAAAACAGTAGAAAATAAGGGCGTGATATTATTTATTGTATTATATGGCTGACTCATTAAAATATATATATAAATATATACACATATATTAGATAATAAATCAGTCAGATATCTCGAATCGGGAAGAACGCGAAAGAAATATTTCTAACACGTGTTAAATTGCACTATTGAAGGTTTTTTTTATACCCAGAACAACAAGTTTTATTGGCTCTTATTCTTGATTTAAATGGATGGTTGAAAATTAATTTTATTTCTTATTTTCGAATATTTTTACCAATAAAAAAATTATAAACAATGAAATCATGAAATATTAATAAAATTTATCAAAATAATGTTAATATTGTCTGTACTGTCCTAACAATAACAACGTGCATATATAAGTATAAACTACCAGTCACCTAGTTGAAACAGAGGACTGGTAAAATATGTATAGATAAAAGATAAGCATAAATAACTCGCATAAATACTGTTATTCTACATGAATGAAATATAAAATAAAACTTACACTAACCTGCATAGCATGTTGCCAATCACTTGAATATGAAACCTTGGAATTGTTATTTGATGTTGCCATATTTTTATTTGTCGAATTATCATCCATTATTATAATAAAAATCTATTCTTAAATCGATTCAACCCGTATAATAAAAAAAAGAACAACGATAGAATGAGATAAATAACCACTACCTCCAAAACGCCTTTTTTTTCTTCTTTTTTTTCCTCTTTTAATTTAAGTACACAGTTCGAACATGCGTTTGATCATGTCTACACATCGTGTGTAATCATATTTCGTTTTTCAAAAAAAACGAAAGGTAAACCTACCAAAAAAAACCCTATAGAGAAGAAAAATAAGTGTTTGAATATGATATTGGATATATACGATCATATCATCAACGCTGAGTAAATAAAGTTTTATTATAATGAGTATATTGTTTTTAACATAAAAAAGATAGAACGCAATAACAAAAATAACGAAGCAGCTGTGACGATGCTTGAAAGTAAAGAGTATTTCTAGTCAACAAAATAAATTATATAGATTGTTTTTTTATCCATGATTCACGATGTCGCGTGGGCTAATCACTCGTTGACATCAAATCGATAAATTATGATAATCATCAAAACGTGCCTGTAATTATAATTTGTTTTTATTTTAAACCAAAATAATAAAAAAATATCATCGTTTGTTTTCTTTCTCGTTTATATTTGAACACAACAAACAAAATACATTTTAATTCAAACAAAAATATAATCTTGATTTAAAAAATAATAAAAGAAAAATCGAAAATTAAGAAATTCGTTGTATAATCGTATGTTGAATAGTTTGTAAATTCGTAGCTATTTTTGTTATAGCTTGATAACGATGTATACCTTGAATATTTTCTTGTTGATCAATTTCAAGTATATTATTGATTTGATCAATTTTTCCTTGAATTGTTTGATCGAGTATACACGTTATTAATAAATTTTCAACGTCATCAATACTAATATTTAATTCAGTTGCAATAAATTTCATATGTATTTTCGTATAGGGTTTTATTAATCGAATTAAAACTGATGTACGTATTGAACGTCGGAGTATATCGATAAGTTCACGAACAAATTGATCATCGAGAATTGATTGTCGATTTTTATGTAAAATTACTTCAAATTCTTTGATATTATTATTTTGATAAGCATTAATAAGATTTGTCATGGCTTGAATATCAGGATTATCTTTATATGGTTTAGCTTCAGGTGAATCAAATGGATTAATTGTTGAACGCATAAGCATATTAGCAAGTACAAGATATTTTAAACATGTTATACGACGTGGTGAACCAGGTTCATCATAATTTTTAAATGCTTCAAAGAAATCTGTATGAGCTTTATCATATTCTTGTTCACGTAAATGCATTTTACCACCACATTCACGTATTACACCTAAGAAAAAAAAAATGTTTTGTTTTGATCTAAATTCAGAAGAAAAACAAACCCATTATCAATGGATGAGGAATAGCGGATTTAATATGTAACGATGCTTCATATAATTGTTTGAGTCTTTTATTATTTTTTTGTGATGTATGCATTTGAATTTCTAATGCATAAATTTCTAATAATTGTGTACCTCGATTTTGATTATCAATTCCTGGAAAAAATAATTTTTTTCGATTAATTTAAAAACTAAAAGTTCTAACCTTCTGGTGTTTCACATGAATTATATAATTCTTTAATAATTTTTTGTAATTTAACATAATCTTGTTTTTCTTCATAGATTTTACCTAATTTGAGATATACTTTAAACCATAAACGATTATTTTTTGCTTCTTTTAATGCGTTTAATGTTATATCATAAAAATTTTCGATGAGATCTAATTTTTCAGTTGTTAAGACTTGATCAATAATACTATTGATTGTTTTTTCACTTTCATTTCGTGTAACAGCTGATTTTATATATGTCAATCTAACAGAAAAATAATAAATATTTAGATTTTTATATTTTTTTAGATGCTAAATAATTCGATTATTTTTAAACATAAATTTCTGTATATTAATTTATTACTTTGTAAAAAGAAAATACACTAAAATTTAAATAGAATCCATTAGGAATGTACCAAATATAGTACTAGTATTATTCATATTTCCACTCAATCTCATTTAGTTTCCATCGCGCTCTCAGTCAATGCTGGTACCAGCGGGGTGGAAACAGCCAATCTACAGATTTAGGATAGATTGGTCGATGGAAGTGAACCCAACTTTTCAATCGCCGTTTACACTATCAGAGCACTTCGATAGAGTCGACTGAAGTTCACGAAAAGTATCTACTCGGCGAGTTGTACTTTCCGTGAACTTTAGTCGACTCTATCGAAGTGCTCTGATAGTGTAAATGGTGATTGAAAAAACTTGGATTCACTTTTTTGGATCGGATAGATTAGAGATCAAAAAGACATTTAGAAGCTGGTTTGTTATTTGAAAATATCGGTTAAATAAATAAGTAAAAAGTAATGAACAGATGAAAATTGATGGGACATTATAATCAGAACCGAGACCGACCAGGTAAATCCCTATGAATTCATAGATATAGAGCTGTACGGACTCGAAACATACTGCAAATATGCAGAAACAATGAGTATTCTTGTAGTTAAAATAAGAGTACAAAATCGTATCTACATATAGATTTTACCGTGTTGCAAATACCCTAAAGAGTTTTATGAAGGTGAAGGCTTTCTTTAAATAATAACTAAAAATACAATCTATGTACGATTAAGTTGTAAAATACTAAGCAATCACTAAGCCCATTTACTCCATAGATGAAACTACTAGTTTAATAATGATTATCTTCAAAAATTTCACTAATCTAATTGTTATAATTAAATCTTTCGTTTACTATATGAAAATATAAACTTACAATTCTTTATAATAAGTTGACATTCGTTCATAATCTTCTTTTTTCAAATAAATTTTTACCAATTGTTCAAGAGTTTTAAAACCCCAATCACTTTTTGTACCACTGTCTTTTTCTAATGCAAGAACATTTTTAAAACTATCAAGAGCACTGTCTAGATCATCTTCCATCAATGCTTCGGAAAAATAATATTGATTTTCAATATCATTATCAGCTTCTTCCTCTTCATTATCATAATCGTCGTTAAAATCATCATTATCAACTCCATCATCGTCAGACATTCTGAAATCGGTTTTACTTCTAGAATATAAAAGAATAAAAGTTTTGTCATGCTGATTTTTCAACTCATGGTCATTGAATGTCAATAAAATAAAATAACTGAACATTATGTGTTTAAAAAAGAAGTAAATAATCAGACGAAAATAATATATTGATGAATTTCAAAACAGAAAGAAATTATGGCTCGTAAAATGCTTGATAAATAAAAAAACACACCTAAGGAGTATATTTTTCTATTGAATAAAATTTAGACGAATGAAATTACTTTGTTAATTTAATACCAAAAAAAGAGAATTAACTACAACGAAATAAGATCCTTTCATGTAAAAGAATATTGCTGATGGTCTTTGAGAAGAATGACAGATGTTCTCGAAATTAATTCGTGCAGATCATTTATCAAGGATAACTAATCGCAAGGCGTTTTTTGAACTATCTCCTACTCAGATCTAATAAAAAGTTTTAGGAAGTAAACTTGAGGATTCCATAATATTATTTCAGCTTTGATTAAATTCTAAATATTCGTGTTTCTATCTGAATCAATATATGTTTTTTTTATTTATCTATCTGACTAATTTCTATCGGTTTTTTGTTCACCGAGTAAAAGAAAAGAACATGCATATAGAAGAAGCAACACACACACAAAGTTAAGTAAGTTCATCGAAAAGAAAAAAAATTTGAGCAATACAAGTAAAGACATAGTAAGTTCTTCACAAACATACATATAAAAAAATAAGTTTGGATAAATATAGGTAATAATTACATAGAGAGAGGGGAAAAAAAGATCTGACAAGTCATGCAAGATTTAGAGAATTGGAAATTTAATGTCGTGTATTCGATAATGCTAAAGCGGAAAATACACTTGTTGCTGATTCTTTAGTTTTTGTTGTAACAGTTGTTGTTGTTGTTGATTGTTTAAATCTTTTAATATTTGTTTTCGGAGATTTATCAGTGGAATTAGATCGCTAAAATTTTATTATATATATATATTCTATTGAAATATAAAACTATTTACTTTTTCACCAGATGATGATGTTGTTGGATTTTGATTTTCATTTGTACTAATAGCTGTTGTATTTGTTGTAAAAACATGTCGTCGAGGATTATGTTGTTTTTTTGTTGTCATTGTTGTTTCATTTGAATTATTTATATTCGCTACCGTTATATTATTTCTATTAACTGGTGCTAAGAGTGTTGAACTAAATCGTTTAGCTAATAGAACTGAACTAAGTGTAACAGAACGAGTTTGATTAGTTTTTTTCGTTGTCGAACTAGTTGTTGTTTGAGTCGTTGATTCAATATGAGATGTAGTCGTATCTAAAAATAATATGCAAATGATGATTGAAGAGTAGAATAATGAATTACAAAAACTGATTGATCTGACAGATAGATCCCATATGCCCTTATCGAAATCTGATAGTATTTCTATTAAAAAACCAAATGACATCGCGGGTGTTCTATATGTTGGTAATTACTAGTGCTAATCTCTCTATTAACCAATATAAAGATATGTTTAACTTACTTTGGATTTTTTTCTGTTTAAGTACAAGACCTTTTTTAAACATTAAACTATTTTGACCAATACTATCTAAATCTTCGTCTAGATGAAGTTCTTCAGCCTAAAAACAAATATTTTTGTTTTGATTAGATAATCAATTGATTTTATCTTACCTGATTATCTTGTATAGAACGTTGTCGTTCTAATTCACTCATTCGATCATGTAAATTCATTGGATTATTTTCATCATCATCTTCATCATCTTCTTCTTCTTCTTCTGCTATTTCACTATTATAATCAGGATCATCTTCTTCTTCATCATCCGTTCGAGCTAATTAAATAATAAATTTTAAATATTTTTGTTTTTATTTAACTATTACCTTTAGATATTTTTATTCGTCTTCCATCATCATCGCCGTCGAAATCGAGATATTGTTCTTTGAGTAATTTTAATTGTTGTTCATCTTCTTTTGCTTTTATTTTTCTATGAAAAAACATTTATAAAGAAATAAATTGATTCAAAATCGAAATCACTTACGCATGAACTTTAGCCATACTATCTGCTTCATCTTCATCGACTTCAATAGCTGCTGTATCAATAAATTTTTGTAATTCTTCATCAGGTTCTTCATTATCATCACTATCATCATCATTATCCTTTTCTTTTTCATCAACTTCACTTCCTAAAAAAACTCAGAATATTTTTCCAAATAATAAAATATATTTGTTGATTTCAAACCTGATTCTTCAGCTTCCATTTCAAACAATTGTTTTTTATAATCAACTAATTCTTCATTATCTCCTGTTTCTTCCTCTTGTTCTTCATTATCTTCTACTTCTTCATCTTCACTTTCCTCGACATTATTACTTCCACTATTTAATTGTTTATTTGAATCATCTTCATCATCATCATCATCATCATCAATTAATTGACGAACTTTCGGACGTCGTACACCAATATCTTCTTCATCTTCTTCTTCGATTTGTGTCGGTGGCAATGGAGAAAATGCCATCGGTTCAACACGTGTATAATTTTGCGATAGTGGAATACTTAAAAATAATTACAATATAGATAGAATTTTTAATTATACAAAATAAAATACATACATATTATTTCCATCAAATGCACCGGAACAAAGCATTTCAAGCTCAGAATCAAACTGTGCTGGCCGTGCAGAATTAAACCATTCAGTTTGACCATTTTGTTCTCTAAACAAAAAAATAATTTTCTACAAAACTTATTTATAGTTCATTGACTGAATAGTTATATAATTAGAAATAATGATTAGCACGAGACTATCTGCATTGACTATAACTAGTGTTAGTGGACAAGGTCGGAGTTTAAAAGGGATAATACCGAGTTAATAAATAACTGATTCATTTTTTACTTACACTGGTTGTGGTTGTATCGGTTCACTTGATGATTCCAATCGTGTAAGTATCGTCTAGAAATCAAATGATATTTAGACAATCTTTACTTTTATAAAATTACTTTTAATGAAGGTCGATTTGGATCACTAGGTGTATTAGTATTTTCCTTTTCATTCTCTTCTTCTTGCTCTTCATCCTCGTCATTATCTTCATCATCATCAGCTAAACAAAATACATATTAGTTTTCCTTTCTTCATAAAATGATGACTTACATAGAGATTGTCTTGTCTCTTCATTAATTTGTAAATTATCCTTAAAATATAATTACCATATAAAATATTTTTCAAAAATTAATATTTTATATTTACATTTTCTTTTTCAATAATCGATACAATTTCAGAATTTACATCATTACTTTCATCGGTAGTATCCATTGAGTCGTCATCAATTTCTTCTGCTTCTTGTTCTTCTTCTTCTTCTTCATCATCACTTTCAATTTTAGTATTTGTCACATTTTCAGCTAGCATCGCTGCTCGTTTAGCTCGCATTCGAATACCAAGTTGTTTTTGCATTTCAAATAATTTCTTATTAGATGATGGAGATTTAATACAATCTAATAATTATAAAAATAAAATAATTACATATTTTTATGCGAAAAAAAAACATACCAAGTGAAATATTAATAGCTGATTTAACAGTAGGACTAAAATGAATAAAGGAAAAAACATATATTTTAAATAATAATTTATTTTCCTTACTGGCTTGGTGCTTTTTTTGTATCAGTTAAATCGATCATTGTAGTTGATTCTTTTTCCATATTTGACATTGTTGGTTTCTTTTTTAATATATCTGGATTTAAAAATCGACTAAGTTTATTGAGAGTATTGGATGATGTTGATGGTTTATCCTCGATTAATTTCGTTATATCAGCAAGTGTTGATGCTGCAGTTGTTTCAATATCAACTACTGGTAATTCAGGTAATTCAGGATCTTGAGGAGTAAATGAAGGATTTCTAAAATGAAAAAAATAAGTTTTCTTTTTTTAATAACTATTTTCTTTACTTTGCACGAATTTCATTCATTAATTCTTGTCGAGATCGTTTTTCTAATGCATGCCATGTTTCTAATGGTTTGGGAATAAATGTGGGTAATACTAAATGTTCAGCTAAAACAAAAAATAGATTTTATGACAAGTTATAAGATTCTATCATCGGTAAAAATATTGTAATCTTGGCGTTTGTTGGGTTCAGCGAAAGAGTTGTAAATTATTCTATCATTTCGGATACTCAACTATTATTCGAACGCTCATTTGGTAGGGAAATGTTTGCTCTTTCATACTGTGTGCTTAAAATCGTGCAAGAGCCTTTCGTAGCTAAAATTTTATGAAAAAAAAGATCCGGACCCGTAGTTCCGTGCCCGGGTCTAAACCCGAGCTTTTACCCAAAAAAATTTGGACTATGAAAGGCTCTTGCACGATTCTAAGCACACAGAATGAAAGAGCAAACATCTCTTTACAAAATGTTAGAATAATTTACGACTCTTTCGTTGGACTTGATAGACTCGGTGCAGCTCCCTAGTTGAGATCTTTTATTCAAAGCCGATATAATTAATTTTATCTTACAACGACTGAGTTGTTGCATCTTTTTTTCTGTTTCCAAAATTGCAGCTTTCGTTGGTTTTCGAATTTTTGACTAAATAAAAAAAACACATAATTGAATAAACATAAAATTATTTATTTTACTTTGGCATTTGATTTAGTTTTACTTGATTGTATATCATCATTGTTATCATCATCTATTTAATAATGAATAAAAAAAAATGACTATGAAATAATCAATTAATTTTACCATCATTTTTTCGAAATGAATCATGACTATGATTACTATCATCTTGTTCATAAATATCAGTTGTATCAAGAATAATTCTTGATTTTGCTACACCAAGACTTTTTTTCTTTTTCACAGGTTTGAGATGGTCAAGATCAATAGATTTTGAAATAATATCAAATGGATTTTGTTCATTATTATCATCATCATGTTTTTCTTCGTCTTGAATAGATATAGATGATGGTGATGATGATAATATTGATATATCCAAATATGAATGTCGAGCACGAGTTTTTGTTTTAGTTGATGAAGGAATTTTAGTACCATCAATTATACCTTCATCATCATCTTCACTACTTTCTATCGATGCTGATAAAAAATTATTTTGGAACGTTTGAATTTGTAAACGTTCAACATCAAAACTATCACGTTCGTCATCACTATCATAAAATAAATTTGATGACATTTCTAAAATAAATAAATAAATTTGAATAATCTCTTGAAAACAAAAATAAATGATGAATTTTTTTAAATCAGAAAGCCTATGCAGAGACAAATACAGGGTTCCCGATTGTTTTCAAAAGTAGGAGGGGATAAAATTTGGTAAAAGTGCTGTCATATAACGTAGAAAATATGTACTTTCTGTGGAATTTTGCCTCGAAAAACTGTTTTTACTGGAGTTTCTGGCAAAAAGAGCATAAAAAACAAGTTTACAGAAGAACTTTAAAAATTTTAGCAGAAGGTTTTTTCGATTTTGGCAGAAAGACAAATAGGTAATCGGAGCCCCTGGACAAATATATGTTTTTGTAATGATTATAAAAGCTCGAAAATGGGTTTTATCAAAATTTCGAATTATCAGCTATTTCATGGGATTTTTCGTACCTTTTTCGATTCCTGATGATTAAATCGTCGACATTATGTTTCATTAAATAATAATCGCAGCAGACTATAAAATTCGATTTCGTAGACTAGAAAATAATTCACGGGATCGTTTGACTTCGATTGTAAAATAAACTTTCTAATATTTCCGATCAGATAAAAATTAAACATACCATAACATCTGAATAAGAAATTCTATTGTATTAAAGGAAATATCTCTCATAATCGCTTAGTATGGTTAAGCCTTAAAAATTATATTATATCTAATTCTGCTTTCTTTATAAATTTATTCAAACGGATAAAAAAAGCTTTAATTATTTCCCCAAAAAATCTATTACGAATATTCTTCTATTTAATTAATAATAAAAAAGGAAACTTACGTTTGAAACAATTCAAATTTCAAATTTGAATTATTTTAAAAAAAAATTTCTTTTTTTCCTATAGGTTAGTTCTATTAACCAATCAGACATTGGTATTCTTTCCGCCAACCATCTATTTCAATTGCTCGTTCGACACAAAATAAACAACAACAATAATAATAATAATAATAATAATTCTAATGACAATAACAACAACACCTCGAATATGGCAATAACAAATCGAATATGAATTTTGTTCTTTTTTAAAAAGTTATTTTAAAATAAAAAATTCTTGATTTTTTTCCTCTTGAATTTCTTTGTTGTTTTTAATCATTAACAAGTGCATAGATGTCTAGTGAGCTATTTTGGGCACATTTGCTAATCTTAGCTTGTCATAAATTTTCGTCTTTCATACGCATTATGTGCGGTTGTATATGAAACATCTATATTGAAATAATGTTCTATTTGTCTATGTTCTTGATTATTTCAAGAGAATTTCTTCTATTATTTTTAGATTATCTATAAACGTTTTTTCTTTTGTTGTTTGATTAAAAAAAACAAAATAAAAAGGAATTTATTATCGACGCGCATCTATGCGTGCATGCATGGCTCCAGATGACGAATTGTTCATTAGAATATGTTAATCGAATAAACGAAAAAATCAAAATGCCGAAACTTTGGAGTTGTATTGCACCTAAAAATGATGAAGAGAAAAAACGTGAACAAATTAATAAACAAATCAATGCTAAATTAAAACAAGATGAAAAAGTTTATAAAGCTACTTATCGATTACTTCTCTTGGGTTTGAATTTCATATAAATCTATATATATATATTTATTTTTCTATTTAATTTATTTAAAGGCGCTGGTGAGTCCGGAAAATCAACTGTTGTTAAACAAATGAAAATTTTGCATAATCCTTTCACTCAACAGTATAAATTGAAATTTTTTTTTTTCCCAAAAAAATTTTGTTTTACTTTTAGAGAAAAAATCGATAAAATTCCTGATATTTACCGTAATATTCGTGATTCACTAACCGTATGTATTATTGAAATCAAGTGCTTTTGTTTAAATAAACAAACAATAAATGTTCTTTTGTACTTCTTAAGAGTATTATACGCGCTATGGATAAAATTAATCCACCTGTTGAATTTGAAAAGCCAGAAAATCAACCACGTGCTCAATATATGATAACAACAGCACATTCATTAGATTTTGATTATGGATCGGAATTTTTCGAAAATGCAGCGCTACTTTGGAATGATGCGGGTATACAAGCCTGCTTTGAACGATCACATGAATATCAACTTATCGATTGCGCTAAATAGTTCGTAGTTTGAAAGATTAAAAAAATAAATAAATTAAAAATAAATTTTTTCTTCTAGTTTTCTTGATCGTGTTCATGAAGTTAACGTACCAAATTATATGCCCAGTGAACAGGTATGTAGTTACTCAATAGAAATAGATATATCGAATTTAGTACGCATAGGTCCGATGTTTTGAAATTTTTTTGTATGATCTATTAGGTTTGGGAAAAAAATTTTTTTCTGAGATATAATGTTCAATATACAAACTTTTTTAATAGTTCATATTTAATGCATTGTATTTTACCCCTATATATTCACTAGTGGTTACTACAAGTAATACTATCGCTATTTTTATATTAATTGTATAAATTATTTTAGCTGATAGCTATGGTCATTATTGACTATTAGGTTTCAAAAATCACAGTAATGACATCTAGAATATCCTTCCTATTGTGGTAATAAGGTCATGACAAAAGATCGTGTAGAACCTTGTATCTATCAATCAAAATAGTTTTTCTTTCTACTGTTCTTAATGGACTATTTTTATTGCATAGTTCAAAGTGAATTATATCGTATTATCAAGAGGTATTAATAGACAAGTTGTAATCGTTCTTATAATAACAAATAAAGTACTATTATGTCAAGAGTTAAAATTCTGTTTTTGTTAGATGATTTTATAGAAATTTTTTTTTATGTAAACAAGCAGTTTTTTTTACAAAATCAAGTACTGTTTAAGATTGTAGGAGTAATAGTTATTTACAATTGTGTATATATATATACCAGCGACCTCATAATTAAAAGGACAATATAGAATTTAGATTTAAAATCGTGATCGAAATCAAAATATTTGACGTCATTTATATCAGAGATGAGGCGAAGTACTCGTACTCGAGAAAGTCCGTACTTGTCCAGCCCTGATTTGTATTCAAATAAACGTAAATGATACATACTCTGATATCATAGTGCCTTAAATCGAAAATTATGTTCTATATGACTCATCTCTGATATAGTGTTTATGTATTGTAAAATCTTTCCATTGAGCAACTTTTCGTTTTTAACAAGTGTGTATACTAGAAAGGATGAATTTAATGTTTATATAAACATTCGTTTTTCTATTGATGACATACGAATGAATTAATTTGTTTATTTATTTTTTTATTATAGGATATTCTTCGTTGTCGTGTGCTCACATCGGGCATTTACGAAACTATTTTTACCGTTGAACGCGTGCGCTTCCAGTATGTATTATTTCTAGTATGAGAAGAAAAAGGAAAAAATTACCATATATCTATTTATAGTATGTTCGATGTGGGCGGACAACGTGAAGAACGACGAAAATGGATACAGTGTTTCAATGATGTCACTGCAATTATATTTGTCACCGCATGTGACAGTTTTAATATGATGCTCGTTGAAGATGAAGGAGAAAATCGACTGAGAGAATCTCTTGAACTTTTTAAAAATATTTGGAATAATCGGTAAAAAAACATACTTTACAACAATAACAAAGATCATATTTATTTAATGTATTATTTTCGTTTTATTAGATGGCTACGAGCTATTTCTGTTATATTATTTCTCAACAAACAAGATCTTTTAGCTGAAAAAATCAAAACTGGTCGACGACTTGAAGATTATTTTCCTGAATTTGCTCGATATGTTGTTTCACAGGGTGAACAAGGTAAATAAAACGAAATAAGATAACAAGCTTTATCTATTTTATTTTCACAGAAGTTTCTGTACAAAAATACAGTAAGGATAAAATCAAAACATAGATTTCAAGATATTTGTTGTTTTGTTTCGTATGACCTAAAATTAAATTTCATGATATGACTAGTTTAATAGATATAATATCGAATAAAAATTTATTAAATTATTCTTTTCTTTTCTTTTCTTTAGACAAAGCTGAACCGGATGAAGATCCTGAAGTAACCCGAGCTAAATTTTTTATCCGCGATGAATTTTTGGTAAAAATTTATTTAATAATAAACATTTATGTGTAGCAATATATATTTTTAGCGAGTCAGCACGGCTACCGGTGAAAATCGTCATTATTGTTATCCGCATTTTACTTGTGCGGTTGATACAGAAAATATTCGTCGAGTATTCAATGATTGTCGCGACATTATTCAACGTATGCACTTGAGACAGTACGAATTACTGTGATTCCTGTCTCTCGTACTTCTTTTTCTCTCTCTCTCTCCTATTCTCATCTCGTAAATTTGTGTGTGTGTGTGTGTGCGTGTGCTTGTATTTTGAGATGTATTTCTCTCTCTTTTTTTTCTCGTTTTTATCTTCTTTTCTTTTTTCTTTTTGCGAAGTACGCAAGAGTTCTCGTCTTCATATATATTTATTTTATTAGCAAAATAAGCTTTGTGTTTCTTCATTTTTTTTTGTTCCGTTTTTCCCAAACGCGCGCGCCGCTCAATTTTTAATATCCTAATTCACACTCCCTCTCTCTCTCATAATCCTTTTTTTGAAGAACGAACGAACGAACAAACAAAACACCTATGACGCGCACGTCGAAACTGTTTGGTGCTGTCTATATCTTTCTGTTGTTCTTGTTATTGTTGTTAATGTTCATCTTCGTATAATTGTTGTTGTTGTCATCATTGTCTTGAGCTCAACAAAATTCGTTCCTGTCCTTCCTATTTCAGACCTATAACAATCGTTATGCTCGTCGTGTACAGTCTGTCTGTAGGTTAGTCGTGCTTCTTTTCTCTCTTGCGCGCGTGTGTGCCAACAGTGACCGTCAAAAACAACATTATTCATTCTATTCTTTTCTTTTGATCTTCTGCTAATATCCATTATAATCCTAAAGAGAAAAAAGAAAACTATACAATTCGAATCTCGGCCTCAGTGCCTTTTTTTCTTCTTTTCTTTTCTTTTTCTTAATTCAGCAGCAATAGTCATCGGTGGTTTTGTAATCCATCAACAACCGTCATGAGATCTAAACAACCAAAATTTTTAATTTTCTCTTTTTCTTTCTTTCTCGCTTTTTTGTATTTTGAGAAGAAAATAATTAGAAATAAAAACGAAATTTGTACGTCATCAAGTACTTTGTCTAATTTGAAATTTTTTTTTTCTGTTCTTTCTTTTTAATACGCGTATATACACAGATGTCCTTTTTTTCGCTCTTTTTTTTGCTCGCTCGCTCGTTCTGGTTTTTCTTCTTTCTCTCTCTCTCTCTTACGCTCTTTTTTTTCTCAAAAACAAATGTGTTTGTATCTTCTTTTTTTCTCTCTCTTTCTGTGTCTGTGTGTGCGTGTCTCTTCTAACTCCTTGAATGAAGTTTTCTTACACACACAAATAAAAAAGTACAAAAAGACGAGCAAGAATCAATGTTTATCTACACATGACACCTTTCTATGTCAAGTAATTGTCAAGAGATTTTTCAAGTGCTGTATTTTAATCCTTTAAGAATGAATTGTTTGTTTTTTCAAAACTTCTCAGGCAGAAAAGTTGACTTCTCTATGTTTGAGTATCAATATTTTGTAAAAAAACTTGTTCATAATTTTATGCATGCCAACTGTGAATTCAATTATTTCTGTGTATTTTTGGATGCGTATAAGCATGTCCGATCCCGAAAGAGTTAAAGTAGAACAGCAAATAATAAAACGTAAGTTATATATGAAAATATATCATCAGTGCTTTATCCAGCTTTTTTCGTCAGAGGGTGCGAAATTAATTGCCGGGAGGGGGAACGCAAACGTAGAGTTTTAGGCGCAAAAAGCGTAATTTTACTGAATTCCGGGAGGGGGGGGCACAGGTACCTTCCGAGAAAGCAAAAAGCCCTGCCCCCCCCCCCGCTGGATGAATCACACTATATCATATAGTAACAGTTAGTTTTTTATATGATCAGCTAGAAATGAGATATTTCGTTCCTCATAATATTCATATCCTTGATCGGGATATGACACTTAATTTCAATTCGACTCAAATTTGTAACAATTTTGAGTTTTCAGCAGTCATGTTGTATATTCAATCAAATGTTCGTGTTTTACTCTAAATGAATTATCAGTTAAACGATAGTAAAAATTAATGATTGTCACTACACAATTCGTTTCAATCATTGTCTAGATGTCTATCTAAATCTATCGTCACAAAAATACATATAATTCTGTTTAGGACAAACCATGTTTAGATATATCTATGGAATATATTACTAAGTGTTATATTTGTTAATATAATGAAATTTACTATAGATATGGTGATCATCTCGTTTTGTGCTTTCTGTTTTCCACATCACAGCTATTGGAAATGTTCAGTATTGATTTTATGCGTCACGTATTATTTATTGTCTTGAGCAAGTAATCAATCTCTTCAAACAAGACATGAACTTCTCTGCATTCTGTATTTATTTTTCGCATGAAGTTAAGTATGTGTCTGTTGACCAAACTATTATTATATATTATTTTGATTTTTTAAACTTTTATAATGTATTTCTGACGAAACAATACTATTAATAACTCAACATTCTATTAATATTATAATTACATATTAGAAAAACTAATTACATTAAAATATCTCTCGCACATTAAAAAAAGACTAACACTTCAATATTATAATGAATGATTTTCAGTTTTCTCAAACAAATAGACCCTGCTGAGTACATCTACTCTCATTAATATAATTATTGTTTTTTTTAGAAAAACTGTTTTTAATTTAAAATATATCTTGTTAGGTACAATCTATTTTTGACTTTAATATATGTCAATCTTATCTTAACACATTAATCATTTAATATGAGCTCTTCATGTTTGTAACATAGTATATGTTATGTGCATCAAGTCATTTGACAGTATTTTAAAAATACATCATAAAAATGTCATCTTAACCTTTGAAGAATAACAAATATATCCAGCACTTTTTCTTGCTAAGCTCCAATTTTACACGTTTTATATTTCAAAATCAAATATAGAACAGAATACTGATACAAATGTTCTCTTTTCCATAATTAGAAATTTAATTAGTGTGTTATAATTGACAAATCATTGGATACTTTATAGTCTTGATTTCACTCGAACTCAACTTTTTAGTATAGAGATTTAAATAATTCGGTCGACTTATATTTCCAAGCGAAGCAATATATCGAATATTCTCTGCATTGTCATTAATAAGTAAACTAGATCGCAAATCGACTATTAAACCTAATGAACTCTATCTTACATTTCCCTTCAATGCATGAGCTAGAGAAGTTCGAAGACAACAATACTTTCCCTAATTTATATGTGAAGTTAATGTATTTAGACTGAATGGAAGCTGTTGATATATATATACATGTTCCCATTCTGACCTTCTTAATTTAATCTATGCTATATTTAAAAAAACACCTGAAAAAGCCATTACTATAATGGTTTGTTTTAACATGTTTTCATTGAAAATAATTATTTTTGTTGTGATTTAGCTTGATTGTTTATATGTTCGATAAAGCACAAAAGCTAATGAATAATTAGTAGAAAAAAAAATACAATTCACCATTATTATTTATATATAGATATGATCGTGATTTAAAAGTGACATATCAAAAAAAAATACGAAAAGTTTATAGATGACAGTAGATTACATGATTGAATTCTGTGCTATTTGATTTGTTGTCTCGATTAACCGACAGAATTATTCCAGACCTGTTGGCTGTCTTTCTTTACTTATTCTTTTTACCATCGTTCAGTAACGAGAAAAAAACAAATTTTATGAATTTCTTATTGTAGATGGCTGCTAAAGTAACAACAAATCAGTCCACCGTCAATGACGGTTCAGGACTCTTAACTACTGAGTCCGAACTTAATCCTAAACTTAGTTCAAAAAAACGTTTATCAAGTTCATCAAATACATTGGCAACATCATCGTTACTTTCACCAACTGGTCTAACATCATTAATCAGTTTTGTTGTTTTAACATGTGCATATATATCAGGTTTTATGTCTCGATTATTTTCTGTTATTCGTTTCGAATCAATTATTCATGAATTCGATCCATGGTTTAATTATCGATCAACAGCTTATATGACAGAAAATGGATTTTATAACTTTCTTAACTGGTTCGATGAACTTGCTTGGTATCCACTTGGACGTATTGTTGGTGGAACTGTTTATCCAGGTAATTTGTTTTTTGCAAATAAGACATGTAAGACCTATAATGTTTTTTAAAGGTTTAATGGTTACAAGCGGTGTTATTCATTGGTTTTTACATATGATCAATATTCCAATTCATATCCGTGAAATTTGTGTTTTTTTGGCACCATTTTTTAGTGGTTTAACTGCATTGGCAACTTATTTACTTACAAAAGAACTTTGGTCAAAACGTGCCGGCCTTTTTGCAGCAGCATTTATTGCTATTGCACCAGGTTATTCATCACGTAGTGTCGCTGGATCATACGACAATGAAGGTAATAGAATATTTTTCATTATACAAATAAAAATGAATTTATTTAAGGTATTGCCATCTTTGCACTTATGTTTACATATTTCCTTTGGATCCGTTCGGTTAAAACTGGTAGCGTTTTCTGGTCAAGTTGCACAGCTTTATCTTACTTTTATATGGTATGTTATAACTTTTGAAATATTTGTCATCTCTTCTTCTTTTTTGTTTTGATTAAAAGGTCTCAGCATGGGGTGGTTATGTTTTTATTATTAACTTAATTCCTGTTCATGTCTTTGTTTTACTTGTACTTCGTCGATACTCACTTCGATTATATGTATCTTATTCAACATTTTTCATTCTTGGTTTAATACTTTCCATGCAAATTCCATTTGTTGGCTTTCAACCAGTTCGTACAAGTGAACATATGTTAGCAGCTGGTGTTTTCGCTCTTATACAAGCATATGCATTCATTGAATATCTCTATGCAAAATTACCACGTGCTGGAGATTTAAAACAATTATTTTTTGGTTTAATGATCATGATTGGCTTAGGTGTATTGGCTGTTGTCGTTCTTTTAACGTATACTGGTTATATTGCACCATGGTCTGGAAGATTTTATTCTTTATGGGATACAAATTATGCTAAAATACATATACCAATTATTGCTAGTGTTAGTGAACATCAGCCAACAACATGGACATCATTCTTTTTTGGTAAAATTTTTTTATAATGAAATCTAAATTTTTTGTTTTTTGTTTGAATTTATAGATCTTCATTTATTAATTTGTTTATTCCCGGTTGGAGCATGGTTTTGTATTCGAGAATTAAATGATGAACGTGTTTTTATTGTTCTCTATGCTGTATTTGCATCGTATTTTGCTGGTGTTATGATTCGTTTAATGTTAACATTAACACCATGTGTTTGTGTACTTGGTAAAAGCAAAACATTTCGATTTTATTTTTTTTTCTAATTTTTCTGTCTATTTAGCTGCAATTGCATTATCAAAAACACTTGATTATTATGCAGATACGGAAACATCAGATATGAATTCAAGTCCAGTTGTAACAACAAATGGTGAAGATGAAAGTGATAATGAAAGTGAAACAAATGAAAAAAATAATCGTAATTTATATGATAAAGCTGGTAAATCAAAAACAGTTACTGGACGACGTGGCCCATCAAATGGTACTCCAGATGGTGATGATGATGCTAATATTGTTTCATCAAATATCAAAACAATTGTTGTTATTTGCAGTAAGTATTCCTAATAATAAAAATTAAGACTAGACATGGGAATTGTTCTGTTGTTTTTAGTTGCAATGATGTTAATGTTACTTGCTGTTCATTGTACATGGGTTACTTCAAATGCTTATTCATCACCATCCATCGTTCTTGCTTCATATAATAACGATGGTTCAAGATATATAATTGATGATTTTCGTGAAGCTTATTATTGGTTAAGAAAAAATACTCCTGAAAGAGCTCGTGTTATGTCATGGTGGGATTATGGTTATCAGATAGCTGGCATGGGAAATCGAACAGTTTTAGTTGATAATAATACATGGAATAATAGTCATATTGCATTAGTTGGAAAAGCTATGTCAAGCAATGAAACAGAAGCTTATAAAATAATGACAATGCTTGATGTTGATTATATATTAGTTATTTTTGGTGGTATGATTGGATATTCTGGAGATGATATTAATAAATTTTTATGGATGGTTAGAATCGCTGAAGGTAAAGAAGAGTCTAATAAAGAATATAAATATATATTTTATGTCATATATTAATATAGGTGAACATCCAAAAGATATTCGTGAACAAGATTATTTCACTGAAAGTGGTGAATTTCGTGTTGATCGATCAGGTTCACCTGTTTTGCTCAATTGTTTAATGTATAAATTATGTTATTATCGTTTTGGTGAATTACAAACTGATTTTCGATCACCACCTGGGTAAAAGAATATATATATTCAAATAAATTAAGAACTTTTTTTTTCTCCTTCTAGTTTTGATCGTACACGTCATGTAGAAATCGGTAATAAAAATTTTGATTTACAACATGTTGAAGAAGCTTATACAACAGAACATTGGATTGTACGTATATATAAAGTTAAGAAACTTTCAAATCGTTTACAAGCCAAAAATGCACTTCGACAAGTCCAACGTCGTAAATCAATTTATGCATCAACTAAGAAAACTGGTCAAGCACGAAAAGCAGGTGTTATTTTAAATAAACCACAAATTAAAAAAGGTACAAAAGTAACAAGAAAATAAATTATATAACATATCAACAAAGACTATGATTATCTTAGTTTATTCCGTTCATTCTTTTTTTTTTGTTGTTATTTGTTGTCTTGTATTGATAATGCGCCGGTGACATTTTGTCATTCCAGGCATTCCTGTCTATTTGTAGGATCATTCATTCATTCATTCTTTCGTTTTTTATGCCTGCAGTAGTTATTCATTTTTTTCTCGTTGGTCGCAGTTCATTCGTATTAAGATCATCGATTGTGAACAATTCAGTTGTTGTTGTTTTGTTGCTTTCTTTATGCTTTTTGTTTTTTTTCTTTCAACTAACAAAAACAGAATAAAAATACATGTTCATCTGTTTTATATTGTAGTATCCGATTGTAG
>CAJNOI010000065.1:144027-200405 GCA_905250115.1 Adineta steineri | reverse complement strand
AGTCATATTTTTATTTTGACAAATATTACTTATTTGGAGATTTCATTTAATAATATATTGTTGAACAGTTTTGTTAAACTTCTTAATCGTATGCCTAATGTTCAAAAATTGATTCTTGTCACATGGTCATCATCTAGAATAGAAGTATCGTCAGATCAACAAACTAATACAGTCGACTTGGTATGCAATAATAATGTGCGAAATGTAGAAATACATGGTGAACTTGCACTTACCACTGTTCAACTAATCAATAAGCTTTTTCCTCGAATGGAATGTCTTCGACTTCTGAACGAAGAGGATACTCTCATATCATTTGTACGAAATTTGTTATCAAACAGAATTAATAACAGTCATCTTTTTTCATTGGTATTTTATGCTGATGATGCAATGATCAAACAACTGAAGACAATGATCGATAATGAAAAATTACTTGATAATTATGATATCGAACATCGACAGGATGAATTGTGCTTATGGTGGTAAAAAAATGTATTTTGCTCTTACACTGTCTATAGTTAATTAAGTACTAACTATTTCAAATAAATTGTGATTTAATTATTTTCCCACAAGAGATATGCAAATCATCTTGAGAGTGAGAGCGAAGTAAAGATTTAGAATGATGGTTCGCAATTATCATTACATTTCTCACATCGAAATATCTGCGACATGTACTATCACTCATCTTCAAAAGTTCCTACGAATTGATATTCTAAAGGTGAACGCGGAGTTATTTAATATATGATAAAACACAATGAATGTGTTCACGCTATCTAGTTTGAACATCATACTCTTCAAAAGATGAGCGCTAACAAGATACAAAAATGAGATATTTGAATGTTTATTTCTCTAAATATGACTGCTATAAAAGGTTTAACCGTTATTACAATAAGAGAATCAAAATTAATAGTGTCTATACCCCCATATTTTTCAACACGCGTGAAAATCCTTAAAAAATAACTCTTCTGGTAGTTTATATGCGTTTTTCCCAAATTTTGTCTGCTTTGGTAGCATATTTACACATGAATCTCACACTCTCATCCTCAATTAATTCAAAAAATAAAATAATGAACATCGAAGCACAGTTACAAATTATAGAGTTGCTTTAATAAAAATGAAACTACAACAAAAGATTTATTGAACAAATTTTCTGATTTTGTAGAAGATTTTCGAGAAAATAATAAAAAGTAATGCATTGCACGGTGGGCAAAATATGGCAACAATTGTATCATATTATTGAATTTTCTTTCCGGTTTCAATCTATAAAAGAAATCTTTTTTCAAATTTTATGATTTAAAGATATTTTATGAATATCATGTCCATCATATCATAAGAAACTTCATTTGATTGTCGAACAGTTGTTGTGGAATTAATAATTTCCTCATCCCATAGATCACTTGAACTTTGAATATTTAATAAATGTAAATAAGGATTCTTTTCCTTTTTATCTAAAACATGACTAATAATTGATTGAGAACCCTTGTCAGATACATTTATATGAAGATATTCTAATCGACAACAAAGTTTTATTAAGAATTGAATATCTTCAAATGTACATAATTTTATTAATACATCTTGAACCTTGTTTTTCTTTGATAAATATTGAAAGTTTTCATTAGATTCTATGGAAGATAAAATCTTAAGTTTTAATTTGTAACAATTCGGTGTCAATTGTAACATTTTAATTATAATATCACATGACATAGTCCGTTTATTAAATGTATAAAACGATTTAATAGATTTTGAATAAAATCATCATATAATGGAGTATCTTCGCCAAAGGTAAGTTGAATTACATTTGGAATAGAAATTGACTCAGCACTGACTATTGTCGATAATAAGGACTTATACCGATTTCCAATATAACTATGACGAACTGAATTAAAATTATTTTCGATTAAACGTGAAGATTTACATTGATTATTAATACAACTTGAATGAAGATCTTTTCCGCTCTAAAATAAGAAACAAAACTTACGGTTTATTAGCGAATAATATATTTACCTATATGATTTTATAGAAGAGAAAAGTCCACGAGTTGAATCTTTGTATAGACTTATATTGTCTGATTAACTATTGACATGTTTCAGGATATTTAAATGGTATTTTATGGTGGTGTTGAAAGTTAAAAATTCGTAAATGAGGCATATAATGCTTAATTAAATGTTCCCATTTTCGGCCTTTAATATATTTATCATTCATATTTGTTGAAAGATGTAAAACTTAAAGATTTTTAAAAAGAATCCAAATAAATTCTTCAAACTAATGAAGATATTAAACATTTGATTGATAAACGACAAAGATTTGGAACATATGATAAAAGAGGCAAAAGATCTTTAAGATTTACATATGAGTCAATAATCAAATGTTCGATTAAACTAAAATTTGTTTTAGCAATACTTAAGTTTTGACCGTAGGTATAATTATCACCAATCATTGATATTTTTTAAATAAAATTGGATTATTAAAAGATGAAAATATTGAAGTCATCATAAATGTGTTGGAAATATAAAGTGAATTTATTTAATGAATTGTTGATTGCAAAAATTTCTGATAAGTTTTATCAAATGATAATTCTGATATCTTTAAAGAATTAACTTCAATTGAACTATTTGATGAAAGGAAAAGATTTTGTAATCTTTTATTTAAACGAAAGAATCTTTGATAAGATCGAAAAATATGTAGATAATCAAATATTCTATAAAAAATTTCATTTGAAAGATTTTCAAATCGAGTTATACTAGAATTTATCGTCATTTTCTTATTTTGAAATACTAACGTATTCAGTAACTCATTCTTTATCAAATAAAAAGACAAAAACAAAGCTTTCTTTTTTTATATTGCCGAAATAATTGCTCTTTTTATTGCCGACAGATATTTATATAGGAAATTCAAGATAAATATGTTTTTGTATGAGACAATAAAGAGTTGGATACAGTTCGTGTGGATGGGTGTGTTTTAGACTACCATCCTAATCCACACCCACACCCATTATTCGCAGAAATAAATACATATGCATTCTAATCTTGAAACTCCTGAATATCATTTTGACAGGATATTTTCTTTATCAACTAAGAGATCGCTTATATCCTTCTAGTGTCGTTTATGTTCATGCATCTCACCTGAATTCACATTCGTCGGAGACTAATGTTGATGACATCTCTGAATGAGCCAACACCTTTTGGCTTGATTATGCGAAACTTTATAGATTTGTATAGTATCAGTTTAGATCATTTAAAAAAAGACATTTTGGATGAAATACTCGATCTGATATCTTTTCAGTAGAAAACAGAAACAATATTTACAGTAGCGCACATTTGTGTATATTTATAATGAATATCAGTTCAATTTTTATTTTTGATCAAAAAAGATTTGAAAATAACTGTGATATTCTCGATAATCTAAGAGTCAGAAAAGAAGTGGAGCCATGTTTGATGATCGTGAAATATTCTAAATAGCATTATCTTTTTATGTTTGACTCTGAACTTCTCATAGATTTTTTTCTTAGAGGAAACAAAATTTGAAGGTGTTGAAGGTTCATATAACAGTAACGTTGAGTGTCTTTGTTTATTATCACAGGAGACACCGTTTCAGTACAAATAATGACTGATGAATATAATATTAAATACTTATGAGTATTATTTAACCATTAGCTACCGACAAACAACTGAAGTTATCGAAAGAAACTTAATGACGCTTCGAAGCTGAAGATTTATATAGTTAAACTCAACGAATAACAAATATATCTTCTTTTTATGCAAAGAAATGCATTCATACCTCATGTTAAAATCATACCATTCAATTAAGTGAAACAAAACCATAGCTAAATGCAAAAGTACTATTGATCTTATATACAATCACTTTAATAAAAGAGCTTTCTAAGTTACAAGATAGTTCCGTACTGAACGTTTTTCATTTCTATATAAATTCTTTATGATTTAGCTATTCAATTATAACGTATTGAGGAATGATGCAAAACTAAAACAATTATACTTGATTCCACAACGTTGAACGCAGAATCTTTCTGAGTTCAGCACAAATTTATACTGCACATTTTAGAGCTCAGCGGTAATGGAGAAAACATTTCTTGTTCAATATCATCGGGCAGGACTCCTCGCTTCATTAATACTGAAACAAACATCGCAGTATTTCGCTATAATCAGGCAGAATTTCTTACGGTTCAGTATTGTTTGGGAGGGTCCTTCAGAGTTTTGCTACTATCATACAAAACTTTATATCCATCATCGTCACTGGAGAGATCTTTAGAACTTGCTGCTGTTATAAAGAAACTCAGTATAGGTCTGCACGTGCTGTACAGCTACAAAATAGTTTCTTAAAGCTCCTTTATCAGCCTGGTGCATCATCATTTCCAGCAGTACAAAGTAGAAAACCTGAAGAAATACTATCACCATAATATGTCTTAAGTTTCAAAACAAGTAATTTTATTGACAGCGTGAAAACAACAGCACAAGAAAAATATCCGCATGTTCATAAATAAAATCCATTTGTCATTCAAACACCTTCAGTATTACCATTTATGGTTTACCTTCTCTATGATTCTGGTCAACTAATTAATCGCATCATTCTCGATCTCATTATCCGAGAGATTTAGTTCGGTGAGTGTCTAAATGAAAAAGTGACTCTAAAGATCTGCTATGCACTCTAAACAAAGGAACACTCCTGAACTCTCCAAAAGGTTCCAAATACGTTTAAAGTGTAAAAAGTCATTAAGAAAATCTACGAAACCTTAAAATAATCAGGGCGCGTGCACAAAGGCTAAACCATGTACCACAAAATTCCTTTTTACTTTTGTACAACATAAAAAGGTTTGTTAGGAAATATGAAACCTTTAGAGTTTCCTATTAACTCTTAATGGTTTTCTATGAAAACCGTACTACGGAACAATCAGGTTTAATACGAAACTCTAAAGGTTTTACGCTTCACTACAAAACCTTTTATGTTCTACAGAATTTAAAAAGAAGTTTTGCGTTATATGGTTTTGTCTATGCGCCCGGCTTATGTCAAGGTTTCATAGATATTTTTAATCGTTTTTCAGACTTATGAACGCATTTTGAACCTTGCTGAAATCTGCAAGAACCTTTTTGCAGGATTCAGGAGTTTTCCTTTTTTTAGTAGTGCAGGTAAAAAGAGAATGAAAATTACTGTGTTGTGTGGTAATGCATCAACCAAAGATTGTGCACCAGCATCTCCGATTTCATTGCCAGAGAGATTCAGTGTGATAAGTGACTAGATCAAAAGGTGGAGGTAAGGATATGTTATAGATAAAAAGACAATGGCAATTACTGTGTTGTATGGCAATGCACCAGCCAAAGATTGTGCACCAACATCTCCGATTCCATTATCTTGGAGATTTAATGTGATTAGTGTCTAGGTGAAAAACTGGACATGAACACATGCTACAGATCAAGAGGGAATGAGAGTTACTGTGTTGTGTTGTAATGCATCACCCAAAGATTGCGCACCAACATCTCCAATTTCATTGCGCGAGAGATCCAATGTCGTGAGAGTCTAGATAAAAAAGTGGAATCAAAGACATATTATTGATAAAGAGGGCATGAGAGTTACCGTATTATGTTGTAATACATCAGCCAAAGATTGTGCGCCAACATGTCGAATTTTATTGTCCGACAATTGTAGTGCCGTGAGTGTCTAGATGAAAACGCGGAGATAAAGACATTTTACAGATAAAGAGGGAATGAGAGTTACTGTATTGTGTCGTAATACATCAGCCAAAGATTGTACACCAACACGTCGGATTTTATTACCAGAGAGATCGAGCGTGGTGAATGTCTACATTAAAAAGTGAAAGTAAAGACATGGCATAAATTAATAGAGAATCTGAATTACTGTATTGTGTCGTAATGCATCAGCCAAAGATTGTGCTCCAACACGTCCGATTTTATTCTTAGAAAGATCGAGCGTTGTGAATGTCTAGATGAAAACACAGATGGAACAACATGCTATAGATTATGAGAGAATGATAGTTACTGTATTGTGTCGTAATGCATCGGCCAAAGATTTTGCTCCAGCGTGCCCGATTTGATTATGTTGGAGGTTTAATGTGATTAGCGTCTTGATGAAAAAGCGAAGATAAAGACATGGTTTGAATAAAGTCGGAATGATAGTTACTGTATTGTGTTGTAATGCATCAGCCAAAGATTTTGCTCCAACATTACCGATTTGATTATATGCGAGGTTTAATGTAATTAGTGTCTAGATGAAAAATTGTACATAGAATATGTTACAGACAAAGAGGATGCGAGAAGTACTGTGTTGTGTTTTAATGCTTCCCCCAAAGACTGTGCACCAACATCTTCGATTTTATTACATTGGAGATTTATTGTGATTAGTGTCTAGATGAAAAAGTGTGCATAAAGATATTTTACAGATAAAGAGGGAATAAGAGTTACTGTGTTGTGTTGTAGTGCATCAGCTAAGGATTGTGCTCCAATATCACTGATTTCATTTTGCCATAGGATTAGTGTGATGAGTGTCTAGATTAAAAAGTGAAGGTACAGACACGGCATAGATAGAGAGAGGACGGGAGTTACTGTGTTATGTTGCAATGCGTCACCAAAATTTTGTGCTCCAACATCTCCGATTTTATTCCCAGCAAGATCAAGCGTGGTGAGTGCCTAGAAGAAATAGCGTAAGTAAGGATGTAGTTTAGATAAAGAGAGAATGTGAGTTACTGTGTTGTGTTGTAGTGCATCAGCCAAAAGTTGTGCACCAATATTTCCGATGCCATTACCAGAGAGATTGAGCGTAGTAAGTGCCTAGACGAACATTTGAAGGTAAAGATATGGTTGGCATAAAGAGTGAACGATAGTTACTGTATTGTGTCGTAATGCATCAGCCAAAGATTTTGCTCCAACATTTCCGATTTGATTATGTCGGAGGTTTAATGTAGTTAGCGTCTAGATGAAAACGTGTACAAAAAGACATGTTGCAGATAAAGAGGATGTGAGAGGTACTGTGTTGTGTTGTAATGCATCACTGAAAGATTGTGCTCCAATATGTCCGGTTTGATTATGTTGGAGGTTTAATGTAATTAGTGTCTAGATGAAAAAGTGTGCATAAAGATATTTTACAGACAAAGAGATAATGAGAGTTACTGTGTTGTGTTGTAGTGCATCAGCCAAGGATTGGGCTCCAACATCTCTGATTTCATTTTCCCACAGGGTTAGTGTGGTGAGTGTCTGAATTAAAAAGTAAATTTAAAGACATAATACAAATGAAGATCGAATGAGAGTTACTGTATTATATTTTAATGCATCACCAAAATATTGTGCCCCAACATCTCCGATTTCGTTGTTAGAGAGATCCAATGCCGTGAGTGTCTATATGAAAAAGTGAAGGGAAAGACATGGTATAGATAAAGAGAATATGTAAGTTACTGTGTTATGTTTTAATGCATCACCCAAAAGCTGTGCACCAACATGCCTGATTTCATTCTCATAGAGATCGAGCGTCGTAAGTGTCTAGATGAACAATTGGAAGTAAAGGCATGATTTGGATGAAGAGGACTGGAGAGTTACTGTGTTGTGTCGTAGTGCATCACCCAAAGGTTGCAGACCAACATCTCCGATTCCATTACATCCGATTTCTAGTGTGGTGAGTGTCTAGAAGAGATAGCGCAGGTATAAATGTAGATTATATAATGGAAGAATGAAAGTTACTGTGTTATGGTATAATGCGTCACTCAAAAATTGTGAGCCAAGATGTCCGATATCATTGGCAGAGATATCGAGCGTGGTGAGTGTCTAGAAGAAATAACGCAGGTAAAGATACAGTTTAGATAAAGAGAGAATGTGAGTTACTGTGTTGTGTTTTAATGCATCACATAAAAATTGTGCACCAACATGCCCGATATCATTGAGAGAGAGATTGAGCTTGACGAGTGTCTAAATGAAAAAGTATAGTTAGAGACATGGTTTGGATAGAGAGAGAATAACAATCACCGTGTTGTATTGTAATGCATCAGCCATGGATTGTGCTTGAACGTGTCCAATTTGTCTCTCTCGAAGATGTAGACTGGTGAGTGTCTAAATGAAAAAAGGAAGGTAAAGAAATAGCTTAGGCGGAGAAACGAAATAATGGATCGGTGTTACATAGGACGAGAACAGTAAAATAAATGTTGTTCTGATCCCGTTAGTGAGCTTATGGATGCGAATATAAATATTTATAGTTTTATATGGTGCATAGTATGCGATGATGTTCTGTGAAAATCTCGACTGAAAATAAGTTACTAACGTAAGTGACAGATAGTCTGTTCACGTATATTTTTTTGAAACCAATAGATAAAAGTTAGATCATCTGGATAGAAAAAAGTTCACCTGATATCTATGATAAGTATCGATGATTCTATTGAATCGCTGACACACGTTTATCATTGAACACATAATTGTTAAAACTGATTGATGATCCAGAATTCGGTAGACAAGTTCTACCGGTACGGTAAGGAAGTTAACGACAGTTTGATTTGCCATTATAAATTGTTGATAAGATGCGTGCTGTGTAGATTTATATGTTGATTATATATATATATATATATTGTTCTCTATCTTATCAGTAAATAAGTATGGTTATTTGTTTTGTTTCATGGATTTCACACGTGGTATAATTACTTGTAGAAAGAAAAAACGAAAAAGAATGATATCAACTAGTAGCGAAGCTAGGGGAGACAGAGGCGCTCAGTCGTTTATCCACAATTTGACTTTAGAATTTTTTAATGAACTAAAATCATTCAGAATAATCTTAAATATTGAATTATCGATCGTGTTAATATAACATAGACTTAAGATAGTCGAACGCCATCTTTTCCTCACTAATATTATTGTATTTTAAGAGCACTCATCAGTGTCTTACGTTATCTGATGTCGCTCATAGACATATAGAAAGTTTAATGAAAAAGTACTATATCTCATCAGTATACAAATAAGAATAAATGAATTCTAATATTTTCAAGACAAGAACTATCGAATCTTTCTTTTCATCATCTATATCAAAAAAAAACTAGACGATCACGGATCGAGGTCCTCATTCAAATCTACAGAAACATAATCACAATTTATTTTATCGGAAACGTCGAATTTATTATCAATTAATTGATAATATATTGATCAAATTAAAAAATCGATTTGTCTTGAGCACTTTAAAGATATTATCCAGTATATTATCATTATACCCAACCAGTGATACACTTCTAAATTTTGATACATTGAGATTTTTTGCTAATCGTTAAAAATTCGATCTGTATATTTTGTCTAATGAATTAAATATATTAAAGCCGATATTATAGTACAAATTATTAACTAATATTATTGATTTATACGAATTTAGAGAAGCTTTTAATATTCTTGTTGATTTAATAAAAGGTACTGCAACCATATTGATTTCATCAGCAACTTGTGAACGTACATTTTCGAAAATAAAAAAGATCGAGACCACAGTTCGCAGTACTATGACTGATGATCGTTTAAGTGACCTTCGTATACTTGCAGTAGAACGTGATATAAATTTAAACTTTGAAAAATTTATTGATTATTTTTCAGAAATGCACAACATTAGTCGCATTACGCTTAAATAAATAAATAAATATTTCTTTTTCATGAGATTTTGTTTATATATGATATGTATGACTTGAGGTTGGGTGTGGGTGTGACTGAGATTGTGGTTACTTTTATGTTAGACCTAAACCCTCACACCCAGACCCCTCACCTTCACGATATCCAAATTAAATATTATCTTCAATTGAAAAAAGTGAATTTATTTCTCAGTTTTATTTCAATCATGAATCATATTAGAACATTTTTATATATACTTTAACAAAACATTTTAAGCGAAATGTAAAAATATATCAAAATAAAAGAAAGTATGCAATAGAAAATAGAAAAAAATATTTTTTATTTTGTTTTTAATAAGTTTATTAATTTGTACGTTTATATACCTTTTGGCTTATGCTATCGTACTAAAAATAATCGAAAATTTTTTTACTGCCTGTTTTTATTACAATAAAATAAAAAAACATCGTTTTCATTTCAAAAAGATCTTGAATTATCATGGAAAAAAAATATTTACAAAGTTATGTAACGTTTTGAAGATCAAATACCAGACTTTTTTAAAAATGATCATTGTCTACATTCCATTTGAACAGCAGAAATCGCGATTCATTTATTATTCAAATGTATCGCTTTTCTTTTTCTATGCGTTAAATAAATGTAGAATTCTCAGTTTTCTTTCTTTTTGGTTGCGCTAATTATTTCATCTGATCATGTTCTTTGGATAGATATTGAAAGATTTCATAACAACTAGTTGTTTGTTAATGTATTTATCCTTTTAGCAAACTACACGTGCTTGTTGATAATATTGAAATGTTCTCTGATGTAATTTAATAGATAATGCTACACATGCATAAGTCATAGACAGTTATTTAATATTATGGAAAAGAATGAAGTTAGATACAGAGGAAGTATAACAAATCTTTAATGATTTTATTAAAGAAATATATCTAATGGAAAGAAAAGAAAGTAATTCTTAAAGAATGTATAAAAATTCAAAATAATATTATTTATAATTTTCATATTTTCAAATGGTCACTACTTATTTAATTTTCTGAACAATCAATGTCAAAATCATTCAATCAAGGCAGAAAAATCATGAATATTGTTTTTTGAATAAGTTAAAACTGAATTATTCCATTATTTAGTCAGAATAGATCAAGTATTAAACAACTCAGCAAAATGTAAAACTCACGTTGTTAAAAATAACTTCTTTGTTATGTTATTTGACAGCCGAACAATGTGAATTAGAAATATGTTTGTTTATATTCATTAGAATATTATATTGATTCGTATATCAAAAACTCTTCAGTCGCTGTTTACCTTATGACAATATCAAATATCATGCGTACTTTTTTTAAAAAATTATTGATAGATTCTTTCTACTCATGACTTTAAAAAATAAACTACGTTAACAAGCAATTTTATTTTTATCTTTTAACAACTACATAAGACAAATGAACTATTATGAATTTCTCATTTTTTAGATATCAACACTAGTTTATACAAAATAAGTGAATTGTCATGGAAACAAAGTAGAAGATACAAAGATTGTCTCAAAACAAATGAAACAACTTACACTTATCATTATTTTCACTACCATTGTTATTTCAGCAATCGCAATATCACTTATTGCTTACTTTGTACAGCATTCTAAAACACATGAAGTTGCACCAATTAGTACATTGAACACAACAACAATCTCTAATGGTTAGTTTGAATTTTGTTCATAATTCTACAAAGATTTATTTATTGATTTAGGTAGTAATAATAGTCAATCAACAAATAGTTTTACTACAAAAACAAGTAAATATAAATAAATAAATTTGTAAAATCCGATAATTTACTTTTTTAGATCAATTCAGCAATCCAACAACAAGTACATCATACTCAGTAAAAGACTCGACGTCTAGTATATCGACATGTAAGTTACTTTTTGTATGAGATAATTACTAATTCTTTGTTTCAGATACACCGGTAACGGCCTCAACAAAGAATGCTCAAAGTATGTCTATTCATTATTTTATTTCACTATTATTCTTTATTTTTATTTTGAGATACCGTACAATCCACTTTTCAAACAACAAATATAGATACGACAGGGCAAAAGATAATAACGACTGGTAATGGTAAGTCAGTTTTGTATAGAAGGAAAATGTTAGATTGAATATTTATTTAATTTAGCTCAAACATCAATCTTCATAACAAGTATATCTTTATTGATAAGTAGTGTGAATAATTTAGAAAATTTCTTTTCAAGGCACAATGAAATCTAGTCTTTATACAACGTTGGCGAGCAGTACGAAGCAAGATATGGGAACAACTAATACAAATCAATTAACAATGATAAATAAACAAGGTAGCTTTTTAGAGTATTATTGAAAACTTAATCACCATTAGATTTTTGTTTTCTAGATGGAATGACAAGTAAAATCATTTTGAAATAATAAAAAAGAGAAATGAAAAAATATTATTTGTTAGGTACAAATCAAAACATTGCTGGAACAACAGGTATTGTAGAAACTATAACGGAGTTGATGAATATAACAATGGGTGATTTGTTTATAAAAAAATAGTTATCTTTATAGTTGAACAACACAATAGCTTAGATTTCTTTCGAAGGATATCTCAATAATTCCAAGTATTTTACTATGATTAACATATTGTAGGAGTATCAGTATAAATATCTAGATTCAAATGATACTACTCTTTTCAATAGAACGAACTTTCTAAAATAAGAGGGCTTATTATTCTAAGTTATTTTTTTGTAATCTTTCTTTTAGGCCAAACAGCTATTGTATCTTCCACATCACTTACAGGTATATCTAATAATTGGAATCTAATGAATATATGAAATATTTGTTTACTAGATTTGACAAGTAATAATAATGTGTTGTCTGAAACTATGACAACAGAGAATTCTAAATTTCCATCAACAATATTGAGTACGGGTCATTCTCAGTCGTTACTAACAAGTATAATTACGGGTAGTTCTCAGACATCAACTCCAACCATTACAACAGGTAAAGTAAAATGTTTTACAAGAAATATCATAAGATTGTTTATTTAGATTATTCAACAAGCAGCTCGTATCTAATCAGTTCAAGTGACAGCAGTGCACAATCAACAACAGTTTCCATGAGTAAGTTAACACCTTAAAATTATTACATATAGCAAAGTAACGTCAAAAATTCTTTCATAGGTAAACAACTTTCTGAATAAAATAAAAGTTTGAATCTTTTTATTGAGTCTGTATGTAATATATCGCTTGATGTAGTGTCCATCGAAATGCCCACGATAATGAGGACACAAGAAATGATAAGTAAAATGACTTCTTTACATCAAGTAAAATAAATCTAAATTTGATTTGTAAACTCTAGAAACTTTCATAAATACTCAAAATACGAGTATTATGAATGTAGAAGATGAATTAGAAACAAGGGAATATAATGTGTCTTTTGCTCATACATAAGATATTTTATCAATACATCGAAGTTCTAATTTTATTCCAATATATATATATAACATATGAGACTATTGAGAACTCATACAATTTTGTTTTACTTTATAGGTGTAACAACAACAACAGTGAAGACAGATATGTCAACAAGTACGTATCTTTAATTATAAACATAATATAATAAAGTTGTAATTATTGTTTTTTAGCGATAGGAATAACCAGTACGCAAGTTACAAATAATCCATCATCTATGCAAATCACTAGCACAATGATGAGTAAGTCATTGACAAACATTATCTTATACAATTTGTCTAACTAGAATCAAATAGAACTTATTAAGAATCGTTCAGTCATGAATTTTAATATAATTTGATGAAATGTTTATTTGTCATGTATACCGAGTAAATATATATTATTTGAAAAGAGTATTATTTCAAGATATAAGATTTAATCTATATTTCTTATGAGGAAGAAAAAGAAATGAATAAGATTATTTTATATTTATAGATAACAACATTCAAACATCGACTTCTAATCAATCAGCCTTTTGGAATATAGATATGCCGCTTAACTACGGACGATCTAAGTTTGCAAGTACATTATTAGCAAATGGACAATTTCTTGTAACTGGAGGTCTCGTTAATTCCAGTACAAGAATTTCACAGGCTGAAGTTTATACATCAACCGGATGGCTACCTGTAGCTTCGATGATAGCAACACGTGCTACCCATACTGTTACTGCTTTTGCAAATAATACTAAAGTATTAGTTGCTGGTAGTGACACTTCATCCAATTTACATACTGCCGAAGTATATGATATTGTAAGAAATACATGGAACTTAATAGCAAACAATCTGTCAGGTAATCGTGATTCACACACAGCTACACTACTTGCAAATGGACAAATACTCATTGCAGGCGGATGGAGCATTTCACATATAAGTACATCTGCAGTCGAGCTTTATATTCCATCATCAAACTCATTTATTAACACAACTAATATGAATATAGCACGATCTTATTTTACAAGTACGCTTTTTAGTGATGGATTTACTGTACTTGTTACAGGAGGTATTAATGCTAGTAGTTCTCTCGTTTCAACAGCAGAACTTTATATTAATGGCTCTTGGATTCTCTTAGCCAGTAATATGAATCAAAGTCGAGCTTATCATGCTGCTGTATTATTAAATGATGGAACTGTATTAATTGCAGGTGGAGGTGACGGTACATCAAATTCATTCTTAACTGCTGAGATTTATAATCCAATATCACAAACGTTTACAACTGTTGGATCAATGCAGTATCGTCGAGGATTATTAACACTTACACTTCTACCATCAGGTAAAGTATTAGCAGTTGGTGGTGCTGATTGGACAACAACTACATATCCACTCGTATGTGAATTATATGATCCTGTAACAAGAAGTTGGTCAAGTACACTGATGTTAAATCATGGAAGAAATTATCATCAAACTGTTTTATTAAATAATTTTGTATTAACTACTGGTGGTTATGATGGAAACAATAATAGAATTACTATTACTGAAAAATATAATTTATGAAACATTATAATCAATATTAACTAAGCTCAGATAACATAATGTTTTTTCTTTTTCAAATCCAAATAATGTATCTCATTAACTTAATTATATTCAATAAATAAAAATCTAATATTTCAATTGATTTGATTGCTATCGGTAGATTTGTAGTACCTTATTATTTATAGAAATAAAATTTGATTTTACTTTCGGCCAATTTGGAATTTTACCTTGATGGTTACTGAACAGCTGTAAGGCCTGCTTTCGTTTATTGCTAAAGAAAACATGACGAGAGAGAAACACTGGAATAGCAAAAAAAGTTGAATCGTATCTTTCAGCTGTCTCTCCAAATGAGATGAGCGTTTTTCTCGTGTTGTTTGAATGAGTTGTGCAAACTCAGTGAATATTAAAATATCATACTTCAGTTATAAAAGTCAGTGAATAGTACATTGTCTGAATGACTTCTAAAAAGTCAGGGAATATTATCATGATCTAATTGAGAAAAGTTATACATGTGATTTGTCGAAAACTATTTAATAAAATCAGCAATTTGTTTTCGTGGTGTCTACTGAATAGTGATAAGTAATAAATTCATGTTAGAAGTTATTTAAATAATTTAGAATATATTCATATATACAAAGAAACAGCAGAAGATCAGATTTTAGTTTATGTCGGTTGTGATCTTCTATCAGTTTTTGAATGATATATTTTATTAAAATTTCATTCGAGTATTTGATTTCTAACCGATACCGATTTACTATACGGTTTCAATCGGTCTTGGATTCATGTATCCGGAAATCGGTTTGCATGAGAAAGTATTAAGGATGTCGCATTTCAGAGTGCGTCAGAATTTAGTCTGACTTGTATCATATCTATTATTATTGATAGAAGGAATCGTAAAAAATCATCAACACTGAGTTTCGAGAAGAATGATAAGAAAATTTCTTTTTCAATTATCATAGTCATAATTGAATAGAAGAAAGAAAAACGAATGAAACTGCTGGTTTTCACATTTTTTTAACTCATAAATACTATTTGAGATGATGTGAATGACTTCTGACATGAATTTATCGTTGATTAACATTAAGAAAACAACAAATTGTTGATTTTATGTCCATGTTCTACCAAAACAGACGCATGACTCTTCTCAATTAGATCACATAATATTCACTGACTTTCAAAACTCATTTAAACAATATCATACAAATACTCCAGGCATTTTCAAAGACAGTTGTTAAATACGATTCACTTTTTTACTGATCTTTGAGTGTTTATTTCTTATATCATGCTTTTTCTTACAATAAATGGAAGCATGCCTTGCAGCTGTTCTGAAGAAAAAAGTTTGAAGTTAGCACTCTCGTTTTCTATCAACAAGATGTCATTGAAATTCTGAAATAATTTCAATATTTATGATTCCACCATTCAATGAAAATATATTCTTTAAAATTAATACAGATTATTAGATATATTCAATACAATGTTACCGGAAAACCAGAAGTCTATGTCTTGAACTATAAATAAGACATTATAACTTTCACATGCAGATTTTTAATTCTCTTCAGTGATCTTGAATATTATTTTGAACAAAATAAAACTATCAGTATTCATGCATCTGATTACTACTACGATCATCCATTAGCTTCGATTCTTCTTGATGTGATATTTTATTCTTAATGACAACATCAAAGACCCTATAAAAGTATCTATAGATCACTTCGATTCATATTTTATGTAGAGTATCGAATCATATATGACTTATATTTCATTTCTCTTCAACAGTTAATTAAGTTTAGTTCACTAGTTTTTTTCATCCCTAAGCGTGTCGATCGGCACACTACTCTTACATGATATTATTCTCACACAATGTCATACTCATTGATAAATATTGTGAATATGAAACATGCGTTTTACATGAGAAATTCTCATAGCTATATTGTGCATATGCACTTCCTTCTCCTTCTTCTTTTTTTTCTGTCTTTTTTCTTTGCTTTCTCTCTCCTCCATGTTATTTTATAGAACAATGGATTCTGTGTAACATGATGGAAAGTGTTACTGTAATTGTAAAGATGAATTAGAGATAAAATACATAACCCACATCTATGTCTTTATGATGCTTTACACACCACATATTTTCTAGGAGTTGTCATTTTCATCATGTTCAAAAAAGATATTTCCAAAATTCATCAGTCATTCATAAGCATCACTCAAGTTTATATGAAACAATTTTACAAAAGCTAATAAAATAAAGTTCAAAATTGTATTATAAGCTAATCTACGATAAAACTCGTCATATTTGAAAGCACATGGTACGACATCAACTACAAATAAGATCATATTTTGTTCGTTGAATATATTTGAGAGAAATCTAGCCTCAGCATTATTATCAAAATAAGTAGTTTTTCGTTGTTCTTATTCAAAAATAATCAAAATAATTATCTGTAATCAATTGAATAGATTTCATCTACGTTCGAAAGTCGATAAATATCGAATGATTTATTAAATATAATATTAAAAATTGTTCACATATAAAGTAATGAAACACTACAGAATAATCTATCATTTAATAAAATTCAATTAAAGAAAAAGTAATTGCTGTCAAACTAAATTCACACACAAATTCTAGATATAGACGATGTTTATCACTATTTACTACAATAGCTTTAGGAATTCACTTTTGTTATCAAGTCTATGATATTCCAAGTAAAATCCCAGTACTCGAATTAAATCACATTCAATTGCAGCGATATTAACTGGTAATCTTTTTCGATTATTTCGAATAGCAAAATTATAATTTTCGTATGAACAACATCGAAATATGAAATGCTCTTCAAATACAATAACAATAAATGACGTTAATGCATTCTTGATGTTGCTTGCAGCAACAATATCTACTATTCGATAGATGATATACTAGCATCTAGCAATCTATCAACAATATTTATTTTATAAACACGAGAGCATTTCTAATTTGTATATGTTCCTGAATAAATAGTTACACCAATTAAATTGTAATGGAATTAGTGAGAGAAAATTGCCAGTATGAATAAACACAAAGATTTTCGATTGACATGTATGTTCAGGAAAATATGTACTACAATCACCTACAAATGAATACCAACACATAATGTACCGAAACTTATTATACTAGAAATATTCCAGTTACTAATAGTATTTGTTCTAATTATAGTTAAAGATGTCTACAAAGAATATTCATGTACAATACAAGTCAAACATTTTCATCTCAATTAAGAACACAATCGACCATCTATGACAAAGTTTAGTTGGTCAAAACAAAACATAGTTTTGTTTCAATTATGTTTTGGAATACAATAGAAACTTGTCAAATATTTGAAATAATTTTTAAAAATCATTATATTTTTAAATAGCTTTGCCTTGATCAATTTGTTCAAATATCAGTTTGAGTTACATCCATAATTTTATTTTGTATCTGTATGGACACTACTAGGAAGATTTAATAAACTTGTACTTTTCTTTCTTGTTATCTTTACTAACTTACTTTCGAACAGGTAAAACTCTGAATCAAATCTTATATTATTTATAAAAAAAAAACCTTTCTTATTTTACTGGAATATTTCTTTTCAAAGCTCTTTATCATAAGAAAAAAGTCATTTATAGTCCACAGATGATATACACATTGATAAAATAGCAGTAATATTAATTTATCATCCGTTACATCATGAAATGTTTGAGCTCAACAAAAAAATCATTCTACATGAATTTGATGCTGAATCAAAACAAGCTATTCCTACCATTACAAGTGCTCACACCCTCAAGATGGTTTATGTAATTACTGGTGTTTACACGTATTTCTTACGTGAGCATGACTTTTTGTACATTTGTATGCATGAATGAAGTGGACAAATCCCAAAATAGTTGGAAAAAACCAAGCAAATAAGTAAAAATATAGCCAATGACCTGTGAAGAAAGTGATGTTGAAGATACCTGGGTAACGAAAAAAAAAGACCATCAACGGCTTAAAAAAAACGTTATATAGGAAAAAACCCTAAATGAGGAAGAGCAGAACGAAAAAAAACATGTGTCTGTATGCATTCAGCCGTCCATCATTGACTAATTATGTGTCATCATTGGGTATATAAAAAGCTACCTATATGCACATGTATGTATTATCTATTCCTTAGAGAATATGAAGTTTTTTTTTACAGTTTTATATATACCAGGTGAGTATTATATATAAAATAGCTTTAATTCCTAGTTATTTTAGCTTGTTGATCCCTCTCTTATGTTGAGATCAAGTATAAACTGAGCTTTACAAGTGAATACATATCTATAGGAAAAAAGACAGTTAATTCAAATAATAGTAAGTGATCATTTTTAGCTAGATATTATTGTTGTAATTTCTCTACATTAAATTTAATAAGATCTTATTTTTCAATTTTCCACTTTCCAAGTCAATTAATTAAGAAGAAAATACAACATCCCGCTCTCTATAATTAATTAATAGACTAAAAATACATACTATTGACATATCTATTTTTTATTAGATGTTGCGAAAAATAATGAAATTTGCTCATTTTCTTCTAAATCTAAGACAAGAAACGCTAGATGTAATGCTGAATTAACAAACTAAACTAATTCGTAAGTTAGGATATTGTATGTATAGTTTCATGCTTTCTCTTCAGATTTGATTCATTGATTAGATCTTTAGTATAAACAAGTCTTGATGTCATCTATGTGGAGTTTAAGATGGTTGTGGGTATATTTTTTAATTGGTCAATTTGCTATATCAAATGTGAGAACGGCTTGGCCTGCATCTAATTCCTCCAGTATACAATTATTGGGCATTTTTGGCAATGGATTGAATATGAATGATTTCACTCCAGGAACTCTTTGGTCTCGTGCAATGTTCAACGCAGCGATATTGCTTTCTCAGCAATATAATATAACAATTGATGGACAATTTATTGGTTCACAGCTAGTAGCAAGTGGTGGCATAACAATGAATGCTCTTAGCAGCTCATGTCTACTAATATCAACTTCAAACATTGTTGGTATTGTGGGACCAACATTCTCTCGAGAAACTCAGGTTATTGCACCTTTTGCTGCACAACTTTCCATTCCTGTAGTATCCTACTCTGCAACAGATCCTGGTCTGTCTGATCGAGGAGCTTATCCTACTTTTTATCGTACAGTTCCATCAGATACTACAGCTGCATTAACAATTGCTCAACTTTTTATGAAATTTAATTGGACATCATCTATAATTATCTATCAGAATGATGCATATGGATCTGATGGAGCAAAAGTAATAACTAATGCATTCAATAATAATAATTTGACAATTACACAAATGATAATGTTTGATACTGTGACACATACTATTCGAGGTGATCTTAAAAGTCTCTTACTTAGTAGTCCAATTCGAAATGTTATATTATGGGCCGAGACAGATTATACATCTTTAATTTTAAAACAGGCAATAGATTGTGATGTACTTGGACCACAGTTTACATGGATATTAGGTTCAACTGTTCAATTAAAGTCGTTTAGTCAAGCAGATAATACAAAGTTAATTGGAATATTGACTATAGAGCCCGTAGTTGCAAGTGCTGTTAATGAACCAACAAATACAACATTATTAAATGCAGCATATGATATATGGCAACAATATGAACCTGAAACATTTCCTGGAGCAGAAAATGTGAATGCCTATGCATTATTTACATTTGATGCAACTTGGTTATTGATCCGATCATTAGAACAACTTTGTTCAATCACGAATAATCATTCTTCTCCATGTCTATCAATTGTCAATGATTCATTTTGTTTTAATCGACGTGTACTTGATTCCAGTTCACTGTTTGATATGATTAACAATAATACATTTCTTGGTGTATCTGGACTTGTACAATTTAGTACTAATTCAACAGATCGAGTTAGTGGTATTTATTATATTGTAAAAAATATTCAGAGCTTATCAAATGAGTTAAATTATGTTCCAGTATTAGTATCGTCTAGTTCAGATGCTTGGACACCACATTCACAACATAATACGATTATATGGCCTGGGCAGTCATTAGTAGCTCCCACAGGTTATGCAACAATTGCAGGTGTAACCTTACGAATTGCTGTAATTGAAGCGCCTCCGTTTACAATGACCCAACAAGTAGCAGATATAAATGGAATAATAACAACAAAACTAATTGGATATATACCTGATCTTCTTGCTATTTTACAAACAAATATGGGATTCATTCCAAACATTACTTTGTTACCATCAACTCAAAGCTACAATGGACTCATAGACGATGTAGCAAATAATGTTTATGATATAGTAGCAGGTGATGTAACAATTCTTGCTGCACGAAGAGAACAAGTTTCTTTCACTGATTCAATCTATGACAATTCATTACGAATCATTGTTCGAAATACAGCCTCAGCTAGTTCAGATTTCTGGTTTTATTTAAGGCCATTTTCATGGCAAGTTCGCTTATGTATCCTGGGTTCTATTATCTTGTCTGCTATATTAACGTATTTATTCGAAAGAAATGCCAATGACATATTGAGGCATAAATCAATCCCTTCTAAAATTGTAATGAGTATATGGTATCCTCTTGGAACAATGATGGGATTTGGTGTGGATTATTCTGTGAGAACAGGTGCTGGTCGATTCTTAACTTTTAGTGTATTCTTTTTAAGTCTTGTCTTAATATCAACATATCAGGCAACTTTAACATCTAATTTAACTCTTAGACAGACGCAAAACATTATTTCGGGAATAGATGATATTAAAAATGGAAAAATACCATATGGTCGCATTGGTATCGTTACTAATTCGGCCATTGAAGCTTATTATTTGCAGGAAATCTCTAATGGTATTCGAAATTTTTATCCATTAAGAACAGAAGGAGCAATATTTACTAGTCTCTTGTCTAAAGTGATTGATGCAGCCATTATGGATGAAGGTGTTTTAGAATATGAAACGAGTAGTAATTATTGTAACTTAACTTTAGTTGGCACAGGTTTTGATCCCAGTGCATTTGGTATTGTTTTCCAGAAAAATTGGGTATATGAACAAGTTTTAGATGTGAATATATTATCATTAAGAGAATCAGGAACAATTGATAATTTGAAAAGCAAATGGTTTCAATCAAATACTTGTTCTCAGTCATCAGACACATCTACTGGCTCGTCCATTGAAGTAATGGGTGGTTTATTTGTGACATTTTTAGTTATGTGTGGTCTATCGCTAATATTCTTCATATTGGTAAACCGGTCTCATATAATAAGTCGTTTGTGGCAAATAATCAACAAAGTTCGTTATCGAGTACGCCAAACGACCAGAACATCTTCTGATATTCCACTCGATGGACCACGTCCTTTCATTATTGTAGAAGTATGAGCACAAAGCTGCTTTTATCTTCTAAAACGCTGTTCAATTGTAGTTTTATTTAATATACAATTATTTAGTGAATTTGTGTAACGACAGAATTCTTTTCTTACATATTTCATTGTCTAGTTTTATTGATAATCGATTTCAATATATATGTACATACATGTTATTTTCTCTTTTCTTCTTCTTTTTTTCATATGGTTATTAGGGATAGGGCCGCCATGGTTGAGTGGTTACGTTGTTCGACACGTATCCACAAGGTACTGTGTTCAAACCTCAGTAACATCATCCATGGAATGACCCTGGACAAGTCACTAACGGCTAAGTTGTCTAAAATGACTCATTCCACATGAGTCATTCATACTGGTTATCTTTAGTCAGTATGTTGGACGGAAGAGGGTGCAGATACCGCCGTCTGTAAAAAGAAAAAGACGACAGAACCCGGCTGCATGTGGAAAACTCTAATAATAACCGCGGCCGGCCCCTAAGGGCGATAAGCCTATGGGACGTTATTATTATTATTATTAGGGATAGGACAGTTCGCAGTTCCAAGTTCAGATGAACTGGTCAAAAGAACTGCCTGTACAGTTCTTTTGAAGGGAACTGAACTGAACCAACAGTTCTTTGAATAGAACTATTAAACAGTTCCTAAGAACGGAACTAATATAGAACTGTCCTACCCCTAATGGTTATGATTATTATCCAAGAATAAATCAAACTCACATTAACAGTTAAAGAAGAGTAACAGTCTTAGCATATCGTATTACAATTGTTATGATTGATAGAAAAACGAAAATGATGAAAACTATCATATGTCATAGAATAGGTTCACTATTTTTTTTCAATAGAAACGAGTCCTGTTTGTTTTCTTACTGGAAGTAAAAATATTCCTAATTTTGCCTCATCAGTCTCAATAAAAAAATAGTAAAATGAAAAAATAAATAATCGGGATAGAAAAAGAAATAAATGATTATGATGAAATGCTGAATATATCATTACACTTGGATAGTAATTTAGATGATGTTTATGAAATATTGTTGACAAAGAATAATTATTAATAAAAGTTGTTGATCGATTTACTTTTAATTGGCTGTATGAAAGAAAAAAACAAATGTTCTTTAAACTTATTGCGATTTGCTTATCTATAATCAGCTATTTAAATAAATGAAATGATTTCTTGAACAAGCTTTTTAAATCTGTTTAAATTGTTGTACTAATAAAATAATTCTGAGTTTTATATTCTAAATAAGTTTTTCACTAGAAAACCTAATGAAAATGAATCCATCTGAGATAAAAAAAAAAGACTACTAACGAGTGAACCTCACCAACTGTTCAATCGCTTTTCTGATAAAAACCATCGGGATAGAGGTTATCAACCATGCTGATTCCGAAAATGAGCATGAGAAATGTCTATAGGCCTTTCCAGGGTGGTTTTTTAGAAAACCGGTTTTATAAAAATCACATACGTTTTACTAAATGTTGATTTTTATTCGCTTATATTACAGAGCGTATCGAATTATCTATGAGACAACAACTCTTTCTGTTTCAGATAGAATATTCGAGAAAATACAGCCAAGTAAATCTATAAAACAGGTGCATATCATAACAACTTAATACCAAAATACAAAAGTTTATATTGTTTCCCTTGGAGTTCATTTTATCAAAACAGGAGAAACTGCCATTTCACAAGCAGCTCGGTATGCTCTGTAATCTGAGAGAATAAAAAACAGCATTTAGTAAAAAGTATATGGTTTTTACAAAACCGGTTTTCTAGAAAATACTCCTATAAAGGCCTAAGCATTTCTCATACTCATATGCGGAATCAGCATGGTTGATAACCTCGATCCCAATGATTTGTATCAAAAAAGCGATTGAACAGTTGGTAAGGTTTCCTCGTGAGTTGATTATTTTGGCTTGAATATATGAAATACAAATTGAACAGATTTGAATAGAAACCAGATTTTATTTCGAAAGTACATATTTGTGAGCATTCTGCATTATTGTAATTTAGTGATAGTCAAATCTAAAACCAATTTTGTTTTATGATTGATGATCATGTAAAATATATTAATAATAAAGTAAAACTATGAAAAATATCAGTATTCCATAGGTTTACATTCACACAACCAATTATTCATGACATACCTAATAATTTAACTGTTATGTACATAGATCGATCTTCTCCTTTTGATACTTTTAGAAGATTTTCAAATTGAAATCAATTATAAAATATTGTTGATTTGATGAAAAAATCAGTTTTTACTGCTAAATATAATACTCACCGTTCATTCAAAAATATCTACTTTTGATATACATTAATATAATTTCATTTTGATTTTATAAACGTTCTCTTTTTTAGGCGAAAATAATAAAAAAAAACAGAAGAAAAAGAAGAAGAGTACACACACACACGGGATGCTTTCGTACAAAAGAAACTTAACGCGTTGTCTAAGCAGTGAGAAAAAGAGAATCACAATGTCTTATTAACCATTTGTTATTATATAGTCAAACGGTCTCGATTAATACTAGAAGGTTTATTTTTATTTTTTTGTTTAGCTTAAAAGATCATTTATATCTTTCATTGAAGATGATGATGATTCCATTATTACTGTATCACCATATTTATCCGTTGATACTGCATCTTCGTATGTATCCATTGATATTGGTGATGATGAATTTTGCTCATTAATATTAAGATGTACAGGTAAATGACGATGACGATAAAAAAGAACATAAGCATCAGATCGAGCAAGATCCTTATCATTTGATAATGATGATACATGTTCATCATCAAAATTTCTCCAACCTAAAATAATTAAAATTAAAGTATTGTTCTATTTGAAAAAGAAATATTATTCTATTACCGATTTCAGTTTTAGCTGGATCATTGTAAGATAAAAGTCTTGCATAAGATGTATAATGTCCAAACCATGCACTACCACGATGATTTATAATACTAAATAAATCATAACGAGTTTGAGATGAATCTGTAGTCGATGAACAATATGGTCCCATATTAAGATCACTTAAAAGAAATAAGTATATTCTTTGAAAATTTATTAATTTTAAATACATACTGAACTGGAAATTTAACATTTGTATCAATTTTAACTCTTGAATCTGATAAATAACCATACGATGGACCATGATAATATTTAAATCGTTTAAGTTGTATAATAAGAATTGGTGGTAGACGCCAAACAGACATTTTCTTTTCAGCTTGCATATGTTCTTTACAATGTGGACAATACCATTTATCATCTGGACCTAATACTTCAGGTTCAATAAACATTTGAAGACATTGTTGAAGTGTTATCTCTTGATCTATATTTTCAAATAAGTGAAAAAGATTTATATTGAAAAATTATTCATACCACCACAAGATGAATCAAGTACACTATCATCTTCAATAAGACCATTGATACCATTGCGATGTTTTGATGGTATAACACGTAATGGTGCTTCATTTTTATTATCTGTAAACCAATCAATTGAAAATGATGTTGTATGACGTAAGATCTTATCAGAATCACGACCTAATAAAAAAAGGAATTTTTTGTATCTTTTATATTAATATTAGATTTTTACCAGGTTCGACAATTGGTTGAATATTATTGATTTTATTCGCTGAATTATTTGATATTTGTGGCATTAAACGAAATAATGGTTGATTTCCATAGATATCATCAAGCATATCAAAATCTTCAGTACTACTATTACTATCACTATTTAATACATCATTTTTTAAGATTTTTTCTTTATGATTTGTTTTATTATCATCATGATGACGACGACGTTTATTTTTTCCAATCTTAACAAAATAATCACCTAAACGACATATAGACCAAGAATCAGATGATGAAAGTGTATCTTTTATTGTTGGCCAATCAACATTTTCAATGTCACTAAAACTAAAAATATATAATAATCAATTTCGAAACTAATGATTATATTAATTCATTTTTTGACTTACCTATCTTCATCATCTTCGAGATCACTATTAATACGATCATAATCATCATTTATTAGTATTGCTCGTCGACTATGTTTTGAACGTTCTATATGAATATCTACACTACGTCTATAAAAACAAAATAAATCTCGAATTTTTTTTGTCTATGCAAAAAACCTTACTTAGCATAAATACTAATCTGTTCGAATACATTTTCGCATGTTAATTTTGATTCCGGTAATGAAATAATAAACGGAATACCAATGATTTCATAATTATCTGATAAACGAAATCCACAATAATTTTTATGTTCTGTTGCATGAAGTTTTTGACATACACTAATAATGATTAATTAAATAATAAAAACATATGATATATAACAAAATAACTTACTCATCACAATACGATACTTGATGACAATTAAGACAAAATTTTGATGTACTATGAGGATTAGGTGGTGCTTGACAATAACCACATGATGAAACATACTCAGATAATTTAAATACACGTTGAATAAATGTTAAATGGATAATTGGTTCATTATTACATTCAGCACTTGTTAATGTTTCTGTTCTATAAGAATAGATTGAAGTTTATTAAAAGATCTAATTATAAAACTGTCTAGTTTAATACAAGAGTCAGTGGCGGATTTAGTGAGGCGACCGCCCGCCATCCCCCTTCAGAATTTTTTTTTGATTTTTCACAGCAAAAATGAACGAAAAAATAGGTTTTAGCCAAAATCGCCCCCCCTCTTCTAAAATCCTAGATCCGCCACTGAGAAGAGTAAAGGATTACAGAATCTTCACAAACATAACTATCATATTAATATAAAATAACAAGACTTTTGTTAACTTTATTGATAATTCAAAATTATTCAACTTCACACAAACCTATCGTACCTTCTTTGGCATAGTTAGAATTACTTTCATACTCATAAACGATAAATTAAGACATTGTCAAATCAGAACTAATGAAATAAGAGTCTGTGCTTCAAATTTGAAGTTTACGGATGTGTAGTTTTTCGCGAAAAACCCTATCTATGAACTATAATCATCTATTTTTGATTGCTCTAATAGATAGACTGGTAGTGTTCAAGAAAAAAAGCACACAGTTACAAGCTACAATTTGTCGAAAAACTCGTAAACTTCAAATTTGGAGCTCACTTTTTTTTGACCTGAAATATGGCTATTTAAAAATTTGTTAGATGTAATTTATAACTTACATGTAAATAATATCATTATTATTCCATGTGTAACCAGCTGATGTTGGTCGATCATCATCTTTAAGATGTTCTACATTACGATTACTTCGAAGTTTATATGCTAACATCTATAATCATATTAGAAACTCTTCATATTTAATTGTACAAAATATGAAAACGAACTTTATTAGTTGGTAAACCACATTTAGCAGATAAAAGTCGTTTAAATTCACCAATTAAACCATCTGCTGACATGACAATACGATATTTAATTGGTGGTTTTTCATCACTTCTGTATGTTACAATTGTATCCACAGCTATTCGTTTAGGTAATGGTACAGAAAGTGATGTAAATGGATCAAATGTAACTGATTCCTATAATAAAATATTAGAAACAAAAATATTGATTTATATATATTTCCATCGAACTTTATGACATTGTGGACATTTTGTTTTTGATTTAAATTGTCCTGTAAATAATTGAACAATAATCGAATCATTTCGACTTAAATAACCACGCCAATATTCATCAGCAACAATCTATATAAAAAGATTTGTTTTTCTCTACTTTAAACAACAAAATCAAATCCTTACATGATCAGATCTACCTTGATCTTCTACTGGTGGTACTTGAGGTTTAACTACTACTCGATTAAGATCCTAAATAAAACATAAATCATAAAATTATTGTTGTTATTTAATTATTCTTTACTTCATGAATAGCATCCAATATTATTGTTAATAATTCTTGTGCATCATGTTGTCCATTACCAACAAATTCTTGATGTCTTTGAGAAGCTAAACTCTACAATATCAATTGTTTATTATTCGTTATAATATCAAATCTAACATACTCGTAATCGATTTCCATTTGTCCAATTATATTTTCCATTCCATAAATTTTTAATTAAACTACCAAATTCTTCCGCCATTGTACCTTTCATACCTAATGGATTTGTTCGATTAAGTTCGGATAAATGATAAGATTCTATAAAAAATAAAATCGAAAGTTTAACAAGAAAATAAATCTTATTTTTCTTACGAATAAAATAATCACGTAATTCACGTGTATTAGATAAACATTGAACAGCAGCATTCATAAAACATGAATTCGCTGGATTATGAATGCCAGTAAAACCAATTGATGATGATGATATAGATACACTTGGTGTCGTATTATCTTTTTGATGAATTGATGATGCAAATGCTGATGCAGAAGGATATTTCTCTGGCTAAAAATATTTATCATGTGCTTATGATATATTACATATAAAAAAAACTAACTTGACGAGTCGTAGATGGTGAAGGAAGTGGTGGTGGTGGCGGAGGTGGTGGTAATGGGATAGCTAGAAATAAATTCTTGAATAGATGACTAGTAATAATCAAAAATCTTACCTTTATTTGAATTAATATTTGTTGATGATGATGATGCAGAAATCGGTGATGATGGTGGTGTCGTTGGTGTTGTTTGTTGTGTAAGTGGACGTGATTCGGAATATTCACTTGGTTCTAATCGACCCCATTTTGAACTACTTGGATTATCTTTAGCAAGTAATATTTCAATAAGTGTTGGTGTTATTTTAAATGAACATTTCGTAGGTATAATACGTTCTTTAACGCGAACAAATAATTTTATTAATTTATCCGATGTTATCGAATGTGTATTAAGAAATTGTTGATCACTAGAATAAAGAAAATAATTCAAACATAATGTAATTTTCTTATTAATATTTATACTCAGTTTGAAAACTAGCTGTAAAATTTGTTTCGGTAAATTGTATTTGACAATCATGTACTTGTTTTATATAAATATATGTTGTAAATGTTTCATTTGATTCGAAAAAATCAGTTTTAATCTTTTTTATTGCTAAATCATATTGTTGTTGATCTAACATATTGACATCTTCATAGGCATTTAATTGTCCATCACGTTGTGGTGTTATTGGTGTAGAATGAAAACTAAATAATTGTGGCCAAATAACACGTGGTTGTTGTTTAATTAAACGTATTTCAATTGATGTTTGTGTTCGTGAAGAATTTATTGTTGTTTCAATTTCAACTCGATCAGAATAAATATGTGCCCATAATTGAAATATCCAAATTTCTTTTGCTTTAAATGAAATCAGATTATGACAATAGGAAACAAAATTTCTTTTCTTTTTTTACCTGGTGTACGAATTTCAAGTGAATCGGTTTCAATAGCAATATCAATATCTTTTACTTCGAAAGCACCATTAGCATATAATGTTACAATAATTTCTTGTTTTGCATCATAGAAATCATAAGATTCTGATAGAGGTTCGTCGACAATTGAAGTCGACATTTGAAACTTTTTTCTATCTGAAAAAGTAAATAAAAAAAAGAAGGAAAACCTTGTAATTTAAAACAAGATGAAAATGAAAACATAATAGATCTAAATCAATATAATAATTTTCTTTTTTTTTCTTTTTGTTATTTATACAATATAAATAAAATATTTAACTGATTAACTATCAGAATGAAGAAACAAGAAAATTAGTTTTCTGAAGAAAATTCATATAGAAAAGAATTCCATTTGTCTATTATCTACACCAATCATATTTATGATAGTACCTTCGAAAAGACGTACGCTCGCTATTAAGCACCATGTACATATGAAGGTTATCTTCAATTGCTTACGAATAGGAAAAATTTTAACAGAAGAAGTATGGACTAAAATTAATGAATTTTGATATTAGAAATAAAACAACAACCGAAATTATCGATTATCCTATATAATACTTGTATTCGCATAGAAATCGAAACAGATTTTCACCGTATTCGGTTAAAATCATTGGAAGATGTTCCTAAAGTGTGAAAACTAAATAACTGTTTGTCATCATCCAGTTTATATTTTACTACAGCATCATCTGAATTCTTTGTTTCAACTAAACGAACATCTTACACTGAAAAGAATGATTACTGGAATCAATGGAGAAGGTATAACAAATAGGTTTTAAGTAAGGTATGGCGGTCCCAAAAAAAATGGAACGGAAAACTGAACCAGAACCGCTCGTTTCTCATTTCCACTGACCAGAGCTGCGGTTCCGGTTTCGGATAATTTCTGGGATCGCTTTACGCTAGTTCTAAGTCTTCCATTCAATACATTGTCTCTACATATTGAGATAATTTATATATAAAAAAAACTATTGATATGTTAGTATTAATGTCAATAATTTATTTTTTTTTATAAAAACGTATTCTATTATAAATTAATCAACATATTTATGAAATCAAGTGATTAAAAAAGCAAGACAAAAATCCAGAATATTATCAAACTTGCAATTAATAACCAAATATAAGTTAGATGTTTTTCATTTGTTTTCTTTCTATATCCATGTTCATCATACCATTTAATACATCGTTGCATTGCTTCATCTGGACTAACTTTAACTCGATAGCCCAATAATGTTTTTGCTTTAGTTATATTTGCATAATGAGTAACACCAACTTTTAAAACTTCGGAACGTGTAAGAAATGGTGCAAAATTATAAATACGTTTAGCAACTAAATTATGTATGATTTCAATAATATAACCAAGATAAAACATAATTATAGTAGGTATATAAAAAGCAAAACAATTCTCATAACCTAAACCTTTTGTTAATTGAGATAAGAATTGAAAATTATTCACTGGATAATCATCCGATATAAAATAAGCTTCTCCTGAATATTTCGGTAACGATTTTTCTGCTAATATTAATGCAGAAACTAAATTATCTGCATAAACCCAATCACATAATATATTTTCCTGACCAACAGCAAAAAATGCTAAACCTTGATTTACTAAATTTAATATACGTGGTAAATGTCGTAATTCACCATCACCATATATAGCTGCAGGTCTTATTGCTGCGGTATGAAGTGTTGATGAAGAAGCTTTTAAAATAATTTGTTCAGCTAATGATTTTGTTCGACTATAGTTATCATAATAGCTCTCTTGTGATGGATATGCACATTCATCTTCAGTTACACCTAATAATTCTTTATTTCCTGTATAGACAGCATTATAAGTCGAGCAATAAATAATTTTATTGATACCATGTTTAATACATGCATTTATTATATTTTCTGTACCAATTACATTCACATCATAAATCATTGAACGATCTAACATTTCTCTGCCGGACATGCCATAACTGGCTAAATGAAATACACATGTTACATTAGACAAAGCTTCGAATACAGATTTATGCGAACGTAAATCACAATGACGATAGGTTAGACGAGATATATTTGAATTGAATTGTTGCTCATCATTAGAAGGTGGTGGATGAATATCAAGTAAAATTACCGTATTGGAGTAGTTTATTTCCAATAAATGACGAGCAAGACGCAGACCAATATAACCACAACCGCCAGTAATAGCAAAACATGGAGTAACCATGTGTTTAGTTATTTAACGAAGAATAAAACAAGGCGTATAGCGTGTGTTATATATTTATAAACGAACGGAGAAAAAAATAAAAACAAAAATACTTTTCTTTTCGTTTCGTTTTGTATTTATCTTTTGTCAACAAAACATAATCATATGACTTAATAGAAATTATCTTTACTTATGCATAATTTATATAATTATCATATACTATGAATAGAAGTAATGATTTATCGATCATAAGCGGTTTATTTGAATTCTTTAGAGAAAATTAAATATAACTTTTATCTCTTCTTTAAACGATGACAAGTATTCCTATTGTTACATACTCATAATAAACGATTTGGCGACAATTCAAGTATATTAAACTCTTTCTTGTGATGGGTAAAACACGAATCAATAATTCACGTTAATTTTAGTTCCTTGCTTAAATTCATGAGAATTCAGTAAAGCTTTAACTCATTAGTATAACAAGTATGATTTATGATGCGATTCCATTTACCTTGCAGTAATCATAATTCTTATTTAATGGTATTTATATATACACAATTTCTCTCGTCTGGTTAATACACTGAATGACCCCTTTTATTGCAAGGTTATTCATGCTTTCTACAAATACGAGATAGAGTGTAATTGTATTATAGTATCTTAAATCTTTTTCTTTTTTTACAAATATGAGTATGGAACGAAGTTACAAAATATACTTGCGACATCTACCTTTACTCATATTTACTCGTATTTGGCAATGGGCCATAAGTTGTCAACATGAATATATATACAACTCTTGATTGAATGAGAGAAAGAAGAAGAAAAAAAAAAGAAGGAACATTTCTGTCTTTATTTCTTCTCTTCATATGTCTCATTGCCTCTTTCTTTCCGTTCTGTTCTGTACATGAATGAAAGAAGAAATAACTAAAACTAACACATCAATGCATTCAAACGCATTAATTTGTTTATGAAGGCGCATAAACAAAGGAAACAATAGGGCGATCGTTCTTTGTTTCGGACATTTTGTTGATTTTTCTTGACTGAATAATAACAATAACTGTCATTCATTTATTTCATACGAATATTCATTCAAATATAATTAATAGAATAAATAAATAAATAATTTACTTTGTTTTCTAGATGAAGCCAGATAATTGTAATTCATTAGTATTGGCTCATCATTTATTAACATTTTCTCTTCAAAATTAAATTATTTTCCTTCTCTTATATTCATCATGAAGGTGATTTATTTTCTCTAATTGATTCTTATGTCATTTTTGTTTTTCCTATTCATATTCATAGACAACAACAACTGCAAATCCGTTAAAATTACCACATATTCCAGCATCGAAACGTGGTCGTCAAACCAATCAATTACAATTTATGTCAAAAGTTTTATTTAAAACTTTATGGAAACATGAATTTTCTTGGCCATTTCAAAAACCAGTTAATGCTGCTAAATTACATTTACCTGTATGTTATGACGAAAATGAAATTATATTTTTGAAGAAAAATTTCTGTTTTAGGATTATCATAAAATTGTCAAATATCCAATGGATCTTGGTACAATTAAAAAACGTTTAGAAACAAATTATTATTATAGTGCTAAAGAATGTATAACTGATTTAAATATGATGTTTACTGATTGTTATTTATATAATAAACCAGGCGAAGTAAATTAATGATTGAATATTTTTTGTCAATGTGTATTTTTTTTTCTAAATAAGGATGTTGTCATAATGGGTGCAACACTTGAACAAGTTTTTTATGAAAAATTAGCTGAAATGCCGTCAGATGTAAGAATTATTATATGATTGAAATTAAGAAAAATTTTATTTTGTTAATAGGAAATTGAAATTGTACCTCAATCGTCAAAAACAACTGCTTCGAAAGGTTTAGCACCTGGAAATTTAGGAATTTCAGTCATTTCACCATCAACACCAAGTGAAAGTATTAATTCTCCATGTATGTATTCGAAATCTCATTACATCTCTATCTTAAAAAGTCTATCACAAGTATTTCTTATGAAACAATTCGGGTTTTTTCCGAATTGTACTCATATTGGGAAAGAAAAAGATATGAACATTTTTCCGAGAATTATTGAGATTCTTTATTGATTTGTTGTATCTAATTGTAACGATAAAAACAAATTGAGATAACACATCATTTAAATTCTTCTCTAATCTGATTGATCTACACATACGCTGATTCATAGAGGAAGAAAAAGAAAATATGAGTCATAGAAGTTATCGCTATCATAATGATTAAGCACTTTTTTTTCTATTTGATTCTTCAGCGAGCTACTGATCGTTTGATCGGTAAATTTCTAAATTTGTTAATTTCATTTAAATCATAAATTTCGGCGAAAGACAAAAATTTATATAAGAATATAAATTGTCGCTCTTTTCTCTTCCCACATTACCTTGCACAACATTTTTTTTCTGACGTAATTCTGTCGATGAATAATTTTCTTTGTTGAAAATCGTCATATTTGTTTTTTTTCTAATGAAATTCTATCATACAGTAGCATCTCCATCAACTCCATCGATAGCAACACGTGCTGCTTCAGCTAGTACTTCCCATCCAACTGGTACTAATACATTAACTCGACATCGTTCATCGTCAGCAACAAATCCTAGTGGTGTAACATCACCATTTTCTCCTTCTAATGTAAATTCAAATAATATCGATCATGTTGAACAACCAATGTCTCCACCAACATCATCATCACAACAACAACCACCACTGATATCATCATCACAATCAATGCCAAATACAGCTACACGTAATCCATCAATAGCAACTAAAGTTGCACCTGAACCCAGTCTTGATACATCATCATCAGTAAGAAGAAAAAAACATTTTTTTGTGTAAACATCTTTTAATTATTAATTCAGAGTACGAAACGAAAAGGTGATATGAGCGATGATACAACTAATAATGATTCAACTAAAATTACTGCACGACGTGATAGTGCAACAAGACGAACGAATAGTGTTAGTGGTCCATTCAAACGTACGAAATATGATAGTAGTTTTTCAATTGATTCAAATGATGTATGAATTTAAATTTAAATTCGCAGAATAAAATGCAAATTTCTCTTTATAGGCATCAATAAAACGATCAAAAAATCGTATGACGGAACAGTTAAAATATTGTCTCAGTATTATTAAAGATTTATTAAATAAGAAAAATTTGGTAAATATAGATACTAATATGTATATAGACATATTTCTATAAAAAACGTTTGTTTGTTTTAATCAGTCGTTTGTATGGCCATTTGCTAAGCCAGTTGATGTTGAAAATCTTAATTTGCTGGATTATTATACAATTATTAAGAAACCAATGGATCTTGGAACAGTGAAAGTATGAATAAAAGAAGAAAAAAAACAAAATGAATTTATTTTTTGTTCTTTATTTAAGAGAAAACTTGAGAATCGTGATTATGCAACACCTGACGAATGTGCTACTGATGTTAGACTTATATTTAGCAATTGTTATCTTTACAATGCACCTACTACAGATGTTGTGGCTATGTGTAAAAAAGTCGAGGTAAGATTTATTGATTATTTAAATAACATTAGACTTTGATCGCGAATGAGTAAACTTGATGGCTATATATTTCGTAATATTATTGCCTGAGGAATACTTATCATATTCTAGTAGAACGGAAGTATTTCATATTTAGGGAAAAAAGTATTAGACTTAGATAGAATTGAAATTTTGAAGTTAGATCTGATATTACTATATAGGGTTTTATTAAATAAATATTTATTGTTTTAGCAAATGTTTGAAAATAAATATGCTAAATTACCCGATGAACCACCACCACCACCACCAATGCCAACTCTTGAAATTGATCCATTGTCATCTACAAGTGCTGTACGCAATAATGGTCCAATACCTCCTTCAGCACGACAACGTATACGTAAAACATCGAAAAATTTTAGTAATACTAGCGTTGGTGGTCCACAATCATCTATGATAACTAGTTCGGATGAAGGTGGATCAAGTGATGAAGGTTCAGTTGAAGAAATGCAAACTGATGAAAATACTTTACGACAATTACATGCACTTCAGAATCAAGTAATTTTTTTTTCTTTTGATAATTTTATTTTCATATTTTTATCTTTTCTGTTTTCAATTAAAGTTAAAATATTTTGGTGATACAATAAATCAATTAATTCAACAAGAAAATGATCGTCTTGCAGTACGTCGAAAACGTAAACATAACGTTAAAAGAAATAATACTAAACCTCGTGGTCATCGACAAACTTCAACTTTATCAAATACTAATATACCTCTATCAACTTTACTTAATGATCAAAACCGTTTATCTTCCTTAACAAATGCAAGTTCTTTGTTTCCCTCAAATACATTTCCTAATACACATCCAACTATATCACCAACAGCTACACGTAATCAAGCACCTACAGCTCCTAAAAGAACAAAAGATACAACTCTTGAAGGTTTACTTACACCATCTACACCAAGTGGATATTCAGCAGGTAGTAATGCTAGAGCTTCGAATGGTACAGGTCAATTTAGTAATGCCCATACGGGTCCATATCTTCCAAATGATATGACTATGCCTAAACAACCACAACCAATGAAAAATACAACACCAATGACTGGTATTAGTGCAGGTTTAGGTGGTCGTGGTTCTGGTAAAGGTAGTCGTGGTGCTGGAGCAAGTGGTACTGCACCAAAACCACGGTTAGTAGATAAATATTTAAAATTATTCTAAATATAATTGATTCATATATTATAATAGATCGAAGAAACCTAATGCAACTGCAACAGGAGCAATAGCAACAGCAATGCCAACAAATCCTAATCCTCCTCAACCAATTGTATCTACATATGATATTGATAATGAAGAAAATCCTAAACCAATGACTTATGAAGAAAAACGTCAATTAAGTCTTGATATCAATAATTTACCGAGTGAAAAACTTGGTCCTGTTGTTGAGGTTTGTTATATGATAAAAAATATTAATTTAATTATAAAAAAATTTGTTCTTTAAAAAGATTATTCATCGTCGAGAACCATCTTTACGTGATTCAAGTCCAGATGAAATGGAAATTGATTTTGAAATGCTTAAACCATCTACATTACGTGAATTAGAAGCTTATGTAAATCAAGTTATTAAAAGAAAACCACGTAAACAACCAAATACATCTGGTAAATATTAAATAAGAAATAATTATTTTGTTTTATTTCTCTTCTCATATTATTAGAAAAAACAGCGTCTAAAACATCATCTGCAGGTGAATGAAATTGTAGATTGTCCTTTTTACTTTAATGTTCGCTTGAATATAAATAACTTCTTTGCTCATAATTAATCCATTTAAAACTAAACTATTAGATGTAGATGAAACAAAGAGATAATATATTAGTCATGCATGATGAATAGATCAACATCAACAATTTAAGATTATATTATCTAGTAGGGATTCAGTAGTCATTTACTAGCGTAATTCTTATCACTTATGTGAACTTGTTCGATTCTAATTTCATCTAGTCAATGTGATTTTTGTCTTGTGCTTGATTATTATTCAATATGAAAACTAATTGTATTTTTTTGTATTATAGCTACTACTGAAAAACGAAATCTTGCCAAAGCTCAAAATGCACAGAAAAAAGAAGAAATTCAAAAACGACTTGAAAAAGTACAAACACAATTAGGTACTAAAACGAAACAATCATCAGCTAATTCATTGATAAAACGAGGTTTGTTAGTTTGGAAAAAAAATTAATTCTTATTATTTTTCGTTTTGATTTTTAGATTCTTCGAATTTCAATTCAATAACCGGTGCTACAGCTGGCCTTACAAATGTTTCTTCAAGTCATCCATCAACATCAGCACCTGCTGCACAAATATCATCGAAACGTTTAAGTGAAAGTTCAGCATCGGAAAGCGATTCTGATTCATCACGTAATGGAAACGACACTGACTCCGAGTCAGGTTAGATCATCCATACATATATATATATATATATATATAAATATATATTTGCTTTTTTTTAATGATTCTCTTTTCTCATATATATAAATGTCTCTTCATTTTGTTTTTCATATGTTTTTGTTTTATCCAATCTCATAAGAGATCAGGATGAAAAGAGAAATAGTCTGCTGCTGCTGTTCGACAGATCCTTTTTCGAGAAATGAAAACAAGCAAACAAAAAAAAACAAACATTTTTTTTTCTCCCTTTATTAATCTCCTCTCTCGCTTCATATTTATTATAGTCAAATGCATATATACATATACCTACCCTACATATATATAATTGCGCAAAGTTTAGACCGAATAGCTGTAGATTAATAATATCGTTCGGCCCGGCTTAAGTTTTTCTTTCTTTGTTTTTTTGAACACAAGCAACTATTTCTCTTTCGTCTTCCTCTATGAAATTAACCGCTAAGAATGATCAATTTTGTTTTTTTCACTTTATGTGTTTATATCTGTTTCGATGTACAATAATCTTCTTCGTTTTTTTTGTTTTCTTTGTTTTTATATACAGTGGCATATCTCTTTCTTCCTATATATCTCTGTGTATCATTGAGATCGTATACGTGTTTCGAGCTTATGTAAATATCCCTTCGGTATCCATCAAAACTCTTCAAAAAAAACTTCTTCTTATTGTCGATATTCGACAATTATTATTATAATCCGGGTCCGAACGCATGCAAATCAGTATTGTGTATTAGTTTGTTTCGTTTTTTTTTACATGTCGCATATTAGAGCTAAAAACTGTATACATTGCACGTATATTTGTGTCTCGTTTCTTTCTATATCTCGAAAAAAAAAATTAACTAACCCGATATTCAGTCGAACAAAAGGAATAAAAAAATAATTGAAAACTAATTATGTCTTACGGCTTGCGTTTCATACTCAAAAAGGATCTGTCCATACGATCAGCAAAATATGAATAGTCAACAGCAGTAGTTGATGTATATATATATATATATTAAGAAAATAAAAATGATTTATTTAGGCACCGACGATATCAAATCAGCTGCTAATGGAAGTGCTGCTAACGTATCGTCAAGAACAAAAGATCAGGTTAGTAGAAGATATTGATGTTGCATTTCTATACTGAAAATTAAGACGATAGTTGATTTATAGATATCAGAAATGAGGTTTTACTTTCTGGAGAATATCATTGTTATGATTAAATCAATGAATATATTTTTGTTTTTCTTTTGAATAGAAAATGGCACATGTTGATACCAATATTGATAATCTTACAAAGAGAAAAGGTGAATATAAATAAATAAATAAATAAAGTGACAGAAACGATTTTTTAATCGTATTTGTCTTTGCATTGAAGATGATATAGGTGCAAATGTAACTGATAGTGGCAATACAAGTATGTTGAATTATTTCAATAAATGAAGTTTTTTTTTTCTAAATTAATTTGTTTATTTTAGTGAATGAATCGACTGAACGACAAACAAGTTTTCATTTGGGTGGAAATGATGATGATCTATCGAATGATTCACCACCACGATCTTCACCTACATCGAAACCAATCGGTGAAGGAGAATCATTAAAACGAGTATGTAGAATTCAATTCATTCGAATATTTTTATTAAAACTATGTCGATTTTCTTTTTTTTCTAGGATTCTAGTCTATCAAAATTAACTGGCGGTAGTTCATTAAGGAAAGATAACTTTTTAACATTAGCAGCTGCGGCTGCTACTACATCAGCGCCATCATCAACAGTCAAACCTGATGATAAAGTAGCACAAGATCGTTTTATGCAATATCAAAAACAAGCAAAATTGAAAGCCGAACAAGTAAATAATATATATATATTTATATTGATTAATTAAATCGCTTATTTAGGAAAAATTGTACAAAGAACAGGAAGCTAAGAAACGTGAAGATGAAGCAAAACAAGCACGTTCACAATCTCGAAAGTAAGTTGAACATATACATATGATTACTGAAGTCATTTGAGAAAAATGTTTATCTTTATATGAGTAACAATAGTGAATTCTTGATGAAAGCACCAGTGGCGGATCTAGGATTTCGGAAGTAAATCCGCCACTAGAAAGTACTACTAAATCGGATTGCATAAATATTTTAAACTCTTAATAAAATATTTAAAATTGATATATATGTATTTTTCAGAGAAACAAATGGTAACCATCTAACTGATTCAACATATCGTAACTCAACAAATCAAAATTCATCAGCAACATTATCCGATACATCTCCATCTCCTCCCATGATTCAAAATTCAATGTCAACACCATCAATAAATCCACCACAAGAAGCAGTTATTGATGATAAACAACGACAAAAACAAGAAATTGCTAAACGACGTGAAGAAGATCGCAAACGTCGAGAAGTAAGCAAATTTAATCTACAAAACGATTCAAAATCATTTCTTTTTTTTAGTGTCAAGCACTCAATCAATCATTACCATTTAATCGTCATACTGATGTTGATTTTTCATTTATGAAGTGATAATCATTCAGTATTTATTTCCTCTTTTCTATTGTAATCTCGCTCGTCAGTTCCTTTTTCCTTCTTTTTTCCTTGTTATCATATGTATAGATCATTGTCTTTGTGTGTATGTTTGTTTTGTTCGTATATATATAGATATATATACATATATATTGGATCAAGGTCATTTTTTTGTACGAGTGAGAGAACCAAAAAGAGATAGAGTGCCATTTTATTTTGCGAAAAAAAAAAAGAAAAAAAAAAACTCTACTTCCCTCCAAACGATGAATTATATATATATATAGACACTCAAATTTTTGTCCATATACTTAGCAAAAACATTTGACTTGTTGAATACACTTGAAAAAAGAAACCCAATTTATTGTTGTGTTGGCAGTCGATCGTTTGTGTATGTGTAATGCTACTCATATCTTTTTCTTTGTCATTTTCTTTTGTTTTTGCTTCTCCGTTCTTTCCTCTTCCTACTCCCTATATCATATGATTACATTCGTTCATTCGTATGTTCATATATATATACATATATATATGATTTTCTTTTCTTTTCTTTTTTCGTTTTTTGTTTTCTTTTTTTTGTTTCTTGTGACACATTGTATAAGTTTTTGCTTGAGTGTGTGTGTGTGCGCGTGTGTGTATGTCATGTTTTTTTTTCATTGATTAAACCTAAGAAAAAGAGAGAGAACGTGCTGATCCCGTGAGATAACACAAATGTTCTTTCGTTTGATGTCTCTACTTGTGTTTTCTTTTTGGTTCTTTTTTTTCATTTCATCAAAAGAGAAAAACAATAAACTTGAGAGAGAAAAAGGATTGTATACAAAAATTTTATATATGTTTTTGGTGTATTGACAAATGTGTAATAAAAAATTTCATTAAAAACGACGATAATTATTTGGTGTTGTTGAATTATTTAATGCTGAATTGACATGTGTAGCTGGTCCAGGACCGAATTTAACCGATGGTTTTGATGGACGAATTGTATTTAGTTGACCTCTAGAATATAATATTTGATTACCACTCATTAACAATGATTATCTCAATTAATTTTTGAATAGTTTAAAAATTCGATTCCAACTATCTTTTCAATAATAAATAATTCAATTGAGTTCTTTTTTTTTGTCTATCAAAAATTAAACTAAACTCATTTATGAAGCATACCGTTGAAGAACAAGTTGTAAACGTAATGAATTACGAATTATATTTTCGGCATCTTCATGTGTCATTGATTGTGCATCTTGTCCATCAATAGAAGCAATACCATCACCTGGATAAACTTTATTGTGTGAAGGTGAATTAGATACTACCTATATAGAATAGATAATCAAAAACTAATACTATAGGAATTTTTAAAGAAGGCATACAGAAGAAAAGGCATAATGATCTGCCGGTTTCACTATTCAATAGAGAATAGGTGGGGGTACATGCCTATACGTGAAAACTATTTCCCCAAAGTATCTTTTCAAATTAATTTTTAGTAGACGAATCCTTAGAAAAACTAACAAATTTTGCAGGAAAGTTTTTTTTCGAATTATTCCAGTAGTTTCATAATCTCATGGGTCTTTTTCAAAATAGTATGTAAACAACTTCGAAGATTTTCTTTTATAACATTTGAAAGAGATTAGAGTGAGCTATAAATACAGCGAAAAAATATCTCATACATAGGCATGTGCCCTCGACTGTCCTCTGCTGAATGTTGAATACCGCAGGTTACTATGACTGGCACTTTATCTTTATTTCACTGTATCGGGTAAAGTGCCACCGCTAGTTATGACTTTACTTTGAGAAAATAATCTACAAACCTTTTTAATCGATAATGGCATTCTATAGTCAGTGCCACCTTGAAGACGAAAACCCCAACTTTGATCTAAACTTGGTCGTTCTAAGTATACAGGTATGGTTGGAAATAATGTATAATCCATGTATAGTTTAGTATGAATAATCTTTGACTGTATTTGACGACGAATTCTCTTTTTTCTTTTCAGTATGGTGGATGTCTTGGGTAAGTATATTTTCCATTAGCTATTTTTTTTCCTTCTCTTTTTTCCTGCTATTACTAGCAAAAAGAAGAAGAAGAAGAAATCTTTTTCTATTGCTATGTCTGACTAATATCGCAAAATCATCGTTTTTGTACGTATATCGTCGTAGACATCAAGTATAATGCAGATATGCTTTACTATCATGATTGTTTTTGCTGGTATTATGTGAGATAGAAATGTAAGAATCAGAAAACGATAAAAATATCGAGCAGCAGACAACATCTATGTATTTATATTTTTTTGTCCTTCCGGCATAGGTTTTATTTCTTCTGTCTCAACATTATTGTACAGTATAAGACCGAATAGAATAGATTTATTATTTAGGCACAGTATGCAATGTGATAAATAATCCTCAATAACAATAGTAGGGGTCATTACTATACTATAATTATTTGAAATATAGTACTCAGCGTAACCTCCAGTTCAAATCATTTACATAATAAATCTTCTAATCAATGATGAAAACAAAATTCTTGAATAGTATTAGAAGATAAGATAATTAAACAATAATTATGAATGTTATCACTTTACGTAGGCATGGAAATATATTTTAGAACTACAAATGTTCTCAAATAACAAACGACGATAATAATTCATTTTAATATTGTTAGAAAGCTATATGTTTAGTTGCAGTTATCAAGTCTATCTGAAAACTCAGTATTTCAACGAGCAGTAGTTTTTTACGGTTGAAAATTCAATCAAATAACCATAGCTATTGAAGAAAGAATCATTTATGCAAGACTACTTGACAAGTCCAATGCCGATCGGATATATATTTATACGTCATTGAGATTCAAAGAATCAAATGTCGTCAAGCACTAGAACATTGACACACTATAATATCCATAAATATTTGAAAATAAGGCTTGGATGAAATATACTATAGCTCATTATTGTTATACTGAAAATGGACATATTATTCTATCGCTATTGTATATGGAACTTTCGATAATGTTGGAATATATAACCGACAGATTAACATTCTTTATTAGATTTATATCTACAGTATAGATGTTCTTATATTTTATAAAATATGATTTTCTCAATAGAGGTCAGCAGAAATAATACGTTATTAGATAATTGGTTCATTTGTTCAGTTCGCCCGCAAAGTGTATTGGGTATATATAGAATTCTCTGTCTCGTCTGTTTGTTTTCGTTTCTTTTACAAATTTCGTTCTTTCTGTAAATAATTATATATATATATATATTTTCGATACTAAAATAAAATTATTTTTCTATATATTTTAGTGATGGTAGATTATTCTACTCCTCTATGCGTAGTATTTTCTTAAATTTTCATAAAGTAATTTAAATAAGAAAATCATGCGTAATTTTACTGCACTCGAAGAGAAAGGGAGTGTTCGTGAATTTATTGTTAATGATCTTAGCAATGTTGGTTTACGTATTGATACAAATAAACATCGTAATAATATAATAAATCAACCATCACCTCATATTACAAATAATTCTAAACAACAACAAGGATCTCGTGTATTTAATATACCTCTTCATCAAATGGATGTATTCTCATTGAAAATAGATAATCTCGATTTAACAGTACCGATATTTTTACGTTGGTGTTTTGATTGTATACGTCGTTCAATTAAACATGAAGGTCTTTTTCGAAAATCAGGTGGATCACAACGTGTCAAAGAACTTATGGTAAAATTCTATATTAATTTCAATTATTCATAATTTCTTCTTTGTTTTTTTTTTGATAGACTCGAATTGAAGATGGTCCATTAACACCTAGTCTATTACCATCCAATACAGTATTTGATATATGTTCATTATTTAAAGAATTTCTCCGTCGTCTAACATATCCATTAATTACATATCCATTACAAGATCTTTTACTTGATTGTTTTTCAATGCGTTCATTATCATCAGAGAAAAAAGTTGAAAATTATCTTAATATTCTTCTACTTTTACCCGATGAACATTTACATGCACTTATTTATATCTTACGATTTCTACATGAAATAACATTAAATGAACGTGATAATAAAATGAATGCAAAAAATTTAGCTATATGTGTTGGTCCTGGCATAATGCGTACGGCAGCCGAAGGTAAAGCAAATATAATGACTGAACAATGTGCAACAAGTGTTAGTGATATTGTTGAAGTTTTAATACTTAATGCAACTAAACTTGGTTATGTTGCTGATTCAGTATATGAACGATCACAAATGCTTTTAGAAATGAGACAAAAAGAAGCAGCACAACATACAGATGAAAGTTTTGCTATTGAAAATGGAATAGAACATGGTATTGGTGGTGGAAAAATAATTGATCCAGCAAATGCAAAAAAACGACGTAGTGGTTCTGTTAAAGGTATTCAAATAATCTAATTAAGAAATTACTAATATTTTCATTTGTAGAATTTCTTGTTCATATGACTAATCGACTTCGTCGTCGATCTGGTTCAAATAATGATAGTCGTGATCAAACACATGCTTTTCTTGATCAAAGTGGTAAATTATCATCATCTCATACACGTGAACATCGTTATCATTATCAACAAAATAGTACTAGTGGACATTGTTTATCATCATCATCAAGTTCAACAACAACAACGAAACGAAAATCAAGTGATGATCCAAATGGTGGCAATTCAAAACGAGGGTAAAAATTATTTGAAATATCCTATGGTGTTTACGAATCAATTTTTTTGTATTTATAGTAAAACAAAAACAACGTCAGAAAAATCATCCCTACCTGATACAAATCGTTTTACAAGTCCGATAACAGCTTTTCGTCGAAAGAAGAAAACACCTGGAAGTAGTAATGATCCTGGTAAATTTCATTTGCTATTTTGTTTTTCGAAATTTGAAAACTTTTCTTTTTAGGCTTTCCTTTCAGAATTGAACATTCTCATTTACCACAATTAATTCAATTTACTGATGAAGCAGCTCCTTCATTACGTTTTGCTAATACCGCCGGTAATACAGCTTCATCTGTTTCATCATCATCATCTTCATCATCAACAACAACACCAAGTGGTTCAATGACCACATTAGCAGCATCAATTGCTAACAATGGTTCGATTGTTCTCGGTGCACTTCAACCATCAGCAATGATACCATCAGAAACACAACCTTCATTATTAACAAATACAGCACCTGCTGCATGTATTAATAAATCACTTGATGCAAAAAAGTAAGAATTTGAATATAATTATCGAAAATAATTCAATCATTTTCATTTAGACTCAATCTTTTGGATTCGTGGAAATGGCCAAAATCTAGTCGGGTTCGTATTTTTTAAATTAATCTACTATAGAAACAATATCATACTTTTAGAAAGCTGAACGAAAACCTCTTGTAGCTATTCATGCACCTATGTTAGCTGCTTCAACAGCTGATTCATCATCACTCGCTCAATCTCCTCCATCACCTATTAAACCAATAAATGGATCAAATCAATCATCATCATCTCAACAAGCCGCCGGAACTTCTTTATTAATGCATTCTAGTTTTGGTGTTGCTCGTCGACATTCCGATGATGTTGTTAGTACATCACTTTCAACAACAGTATATCGTCCACGTCGTTCAATTTCATCCAGTGGTGGTCAACAACAAACACGTCATGTTGTTTGTATGCTTAATAATTATTCACATTCATTACCATCGAATCAACAACAAAATACAAGTGATGATGATGAACAAGATCAAGAAACACGAAATACTCAATCAATGCCTAGTAATCTTAATCTAACTCAAGAATCTTATGATGATGAAGAAGATATATCCAATGAACTTAATCTAGCTGTTGTGGTTGGAAATGAAGATATTCAATCATTACGTTCATATCCAAATGAACAAATGACGAATCAAGAAAATGGTTCACTTAATGTTGCATTTATTGATGAAACTGATTTAGAACGTCAGAAAAATAATTTAGATGATGAACAACGTGATCAATCAAATGCCATGGATATAGCAAGTAATGAAAATGATACACTTTCACAAACAATTGTAGTTAATTGTGAACAACAATCCATTGAAATGCAAGATATTTGTCAAACAAATGATCTTGATGAAATTTTAAAACGAAATGAAAATCGTTGTATTAGATTAACAGATTCAGATGTAAATATCACAAAAAAATTTATTTTTCCGAATTCTTTTTTGTGTTTGATCTTTAGGATGAAGAACATGTTAATTTTAGTATATCGATGAATCGAACAACTCCACCACCAGCTAAAAAAGATGAATTAAAATCAACAACACCTAAAATGCCAGTACGTTTATCATCATCAATTTCCAATTTAATTTCAACAAGTTCATTAACATCAGTATGTAAAGAACGTTCATTATCATGTTCATTATCACAAGCAACAAATGAATTATTTCATTCGAAAACTCTCGGAGAAAACGACGAGGTAAACATGATGCATATATAATAATAATAATAAAAAATTTAAGAATTTATTTTTTGTGGATTTAAACTTAGTATATCTATATTTTTGTTATTTGATCTATACTAAATAAAATATAACAATTTTTCTTCTTCTTTTGGATGATAATAATAATAATAATAGAAAACAAAAAAACTTAAATCTTGTTTTTTTTTATATTTTATTTAGAATATTGGTATACTCAATGGTGGTCGAGAAAGTATTCTTCAACTTAAAGGTGAATTAGCAGGTCGAGTTTTAAGACAAGTACGAGCATTTGAACAACGTTCATCGGAAAATATACAAAATCGATCAATTGTACCTGATGTATTATCACAACAAAAATTAAATGAGAAAAAAGTTTTAACAAGTAAACCAACATCACCAATGTTATCGACATTATCATCATTGACAATAATGAATACACCAGAACAGAATCTTATTGAACAAGCATTAAAACGTTCAAATAAAATAATTTCATCATCGAATGGTACCGGTGAAGTAACTCGTTCAGTAAAACGTTTACAAAATACACCAATACGACGATGGAGAGAACGTGCAAGAGAGTTTGAACGACGTCATCAATTAACACCACCATATCGTTTATTGAATAGACGAAGAAAATGAAATAAACTTATTCTTATATGACTATTAACTATTTGATTCTATGCATGATTATCGTTTTTTTTGTGTACATGTTTTCTTATGTGTTCTAAAAACAGAATGAATCTTCTGTAACTTGTATAATAATTTTGTCTTTTTTGAATCTTCGAAAAAATAAATATGGATTATCTGGAGTGAATTGAAACGCTAATGAACCGTTTAATAGAAAGCGTTCAATCGTTATCGATTCACAAGTATTTTAATTTAAAATATTCGTTTATAGTTTTATATAAAAGATTCTCGTTTTCTGATTACCAAAAATTGTAAGTCAAACAGTGTGTTGTCACCTTTGGAAACACATTATCAGATACAGATTTTATTAGAATATTGTTGATTAAATATACACACGAGTTCAAAAAAACTTGCACATCTTGTTATGTAAATATATCCCCATATATAAGTCACTCTCAAGTAATTTCCATAACTGGCTGATAGCCTATGTCGAGTACTATTTAGCACTATACTTCAATATTTTATTCGTTCACCTTTAGATTCAATAAGAGACAAACATCTTTTTTTCATCGACATCACAAAATTCATTACAAAATTAACATCAACATTTTTAAATTCTTCACATAAAAAAAGTTCTAATTCATCAATATTTTTCGGTTTTCTTTTTTGAGCTTTACGTTTTACGATCGACCATACGTTCTCGATAGGATTAGCGTCGAATATATTGACCAATAGCTTTTTTTTCTTTTGCACATAAGAGAATTGGCCGACCATTTCCTCCTTGGTGTTTAAGTGAATTTGTTTGTTTCAACTTATCTATATTGTAATAGATAGTCCTTAGTGGTATCTTCGTTTTACGGTGGAGAGCACGAGCAGATCGTATGCCGTTGTTCCAATAATGTAATAATGATATATGATGCTTTTTCAAATCAGTGGATGATGTCATGATTAAATGTTTATGTGTTAAAAAGAAAAGAATTCACGCTTTTATATAGTCAACGTGTAGTGTTACTAACGGACATATATCCCTGGAAAAGTTAAACTTTTAATTACTTTCTAACGATAAGAAAATCGTTATACAAAAAATTCAATTTTGTGCAAGTTTTTTTGAACTCGTGTGTAGTTTACTTTGTCAAAGTGCCCCGATAATAATCATATTCGATTAACTTGAAATATTTTTACTAAAATCAATCAAATCCTATTAAAAATATATGAATAAACTTTTCTTGACAGTTCTCAATTAGTCAGTGTTATACTGTTCTTTTTCAATTTAGTATGATGACATTTATAGACATGCGAACTGTGTTTATCTTCAATTAAATATTATTATTTCGTAAAATTAACCCGTAATTCAACCTTCTGAACTTCATTTAGATAACAGACAATAGAGGAATAGATGTAAATCGGTTCTGAAAGACGTTTTTTATTCAAATTGTTTTCTTTATTTAGAATAAAAATTAGAAATAATTGTTTCATAATCATTTATTCATGAATGTATTTTGTATGAGAAAAATTATTTATCAAGGTCGTATATTTTTTATAGTTCTTGTTCTGATTTTATTTATTTATTTGTATTCAACATACTTATGGTTTTATTTTATAAAAACAAAATAAAATCTACGTATTTTTTTTTAATATGAATTTCTACATGATAAGTTAAACCTTGGAATTGGAAATTCTTTATTAAAATGTTTACATCATCATTTCATCATCACTTCCTAAACGTTTTTGATTATCTTGTTGTAATAATTTAACATATTTTGCTTTATCTCGAAAATTATTTTCATGAATTTGTTTTGTAATATATAATTTACTTTTATTTTCAAGATGTTTTAATGGTATTTGATCTTGATAGGGTGCTTGTTTTGTACCATGTAATACCAATGACCATTCAAAAAATTCACCTGTTGTCGGTTTCTGACTTTCATGTTTGTCTGATATTGTTTGATTTTGTTGGTTTGTTAATGATGTATTTGCATAATCGTCATTATCAAAACGTATTTCAAGTGTCCATATACCTTGAGCTCGTTCAGCCCATGCATGTGTTGTCATAAATGGCCATTTATAAAAACCTTTTGTTGAGTCATCATCTAACGGACGACGACTCAGAATTAATGATCTAGATAATAAAATAGATAAATTTATTAAATGACTAAAGTGAGGGTCAGGCGTCTACTATCACGATTAGGTGCTAAACAGTGGGGGATTTAGAGGGGAGCGATCGCCCCCCTCCCTACAGAAAATTTTTTCGATTTTTTACAGCAAAAATAGGTTCACACTACTTCGATTGGACTCAAAGAATAGTTTTTAGCCAAAATCGTCTCCCCCTCTACAGGTATCGCCCCTTCCTACTACAAAATCGTCCCCCCTTCAAAAATCCTAGATCCGCCGCTGGTGCTCAGACGCCCGCGCTTTCCCCCTGGCTATGTCTTCATTGTATAATAATCTATTGAACTTGAAGTCTAGTAGTAGAACAAAGAAACTTTGTTTACAAAATATAAATAGTATACGATCAATTCATGCGAAATAACCTTTTGCCAGGGTAAAGTGTATTCTGTTGTTATAGATCTTTTAATAATCATGGGTTATGTCAAAGAGACATAGTCCTGATCCAAATGTCTTTCATCTTCGAGATCAGACAGAAGTTTTTTTAATGTATAAAACCCACATGATATTCATTATAGTTTTCCTAGAATTTGCTTAAACTCAATTACTACAAATGTTGACTAAGATTAAAAATAGACATTTATGACTTTGTTGCTGAGGAAATGTAGTCTTTAATCTAATCATATCATAATTCTTTTATTTCTTAGTCACGATTTCCTTTAATTATAATAGATCTCATAAGTTTTCATAATAAAACATGTTGACATCTTAACAACGAAATAACTCCTTGACTAATTGATGTATTTACCGTGTGCCAAGTGGTGATGTAAGAAACATGACTGTATTACCACGTCGACTACTTTTAAGTGTAATAAATGCTTGTACATGTTCGAGATAATTAACTTCATTTGGTGTATTTTTACATGCATCTGTCTTAATTGTCAATTTTAATGTACCTGTTTTTGGAATTATTCTATTAATAAACAAAACAATTCTCTCAAAATATCTCTTGATTTTTTATGTAAATTTATTATACCGTTTTCCAGTTATATCTCCAGCTGAACAATGAAATCGAGTTGGTAATGGTTTCCAATCTTTAGCATGTTGAACCATGTCACCAGCTAGAAATGATTTCAATTAGGAATAAAAAAATTTAAAATATTAGATACAAACCATCAAGAACACCAAAACCAAATAAATGATTAAATTCTAATCCAGCTCCATTAATATGCCATAAATGTTGTTTTGATGGATCAAAAAGTTGATTACGTTTTGCAGTTAATACTGTTAAATGTTGAACATCACGCCAAGTTAATTGACGACTTAAAAGAAAGAAAAAATTTAATTTAATTTAAAGAAATCTTCTTAATTACGACTTTTATACTTTGCTTCTAATACAAGTGCGAATACACCAGCTGCTTCAGGTGCTGCTGCTGAAGTACCTGAATGTTTCAGAGTACATTCTCCATATAAATCCGTTGTTGCAACTCCTATAAAGAAACAGGAAATTGAAAAGAAAATGAATATAATAGACATTCCATTAATATTTCACTAAGCATATATAATCATTTTTTATGAAAGAGTACTTTGTTTTCTTTCAAGACATGCAATATTATATTAAAAATGATTATTATATTTCTATCGAAAATAATCCGGTTTTCTTTGACAAAAAAAATAAAGTATAACAATGGGTTTTAACCTGAATGTGGATCATCACTACGACCATTACTAAATGTTGAAGCAAGTGTCGATGAGCATGATTCATCATAGAGTGCTGTTCGACCATCGTTAATAGCCGAATTTATTGATATTGTCCACATTGATGCAGCATAACCATCACAATTGCAATCATCATTTACTCCACCATCACCACTTGCCCATACATAGATTGAACCTAGTCGGGAAAAAATTAATTAAATTAAAATTATGATTTAAGAAATTTTACCAAGACCGTTACGACCCTGAAAAGAAAAAAAAGAAAAAATTCGATATCAAAAGTTATATAATTCTACTTGATTAATTCCATTGACAATTGCTTTCATAGTTGCATGTCGTGGTCCATCAACTGTTTTACCATCATCAACTGGACCTTTTAAAATACAATTATCGATTGTTAGATAGATAAATCAAAAATAAATACGAACCCCATGATGCTGAATAAATATCGATTAAATTTGGTTCATGTGCCATTGAATTAGCTTCAATAAGATCTATTATCAAATATCATTAGATTTTTACATCCAAGATTATTCCTATTCATCATTCATACCTGTCATATATGGTTGATCAAGCATTCGAATACCTAGGAAATCAATTATTTTCTTAATTTAATTAGTTATTTATTCATATATTTCTTACCAGCTATCATTGAATCATAAGCAACACCCACACCACATATATTATTATCTCGTGCAGCAGCTATTTCACCAGCACAACGTGTTCCATGACTAAATTAAATTTAACATTACTTATAAAAAAACAAAGAAAACTATCCTACCTATTAAACCAATCATCTGTATAACGAGGATATGGATATCGATCATTACTACTAAAATCATAACTGGCAGCTGCATTCTAAAATAAAAAAATTTCGTTTTTCTGTATGTTTTTTTTTGTTAATATAATACATAGTTATACATAAGATCAGGATGTGTATAATCAACACCATCATCCATAATTGCTGTTGTTATATTTTTACCAGTATAACCTAATGCCCATGCTTCTTCAACATTTAAATCAAGTCGAGGTTTACCGCCCGCTTGACCAACATTTTTCTAATTTATTAAAAATTAGGTTTTTTTTTTGTTCTATGAAAATAAATTTATTTTACCAAATACCATTGATATTGAAAATAAGGATCAGATGGTGATTTATATTCCGATAAAGTAGGTTTAAGTTCATCTGATGAACGATAACCACGTTTAATACGAATATGAGGTATTTGATGAATAGCTCGTTTTACCTAAAAATTATCTATATAGATAATATTTTATTTTCGTCAATGAAATAATTACAAGTTCATGTCGTTCAATAAATTCTTCTTGAGCAATATCTCGTTTTTTACGTGTATGAGGATGTGTTGGTTTAAGATCGACAAAATGATATAAATGTTTATCATTTAATACCTAGAACAAATAAGAAAAAAAATTCTATTCTTTTTTTGTCTAAAGAAAATTTCAAAATACCGGTCCTCGAGAAATCATAGCATATCGTTTAGCAATATGTTTCGCTACATCAGGTTCAATTTGATGATGAAATTCAATTAACCAATCTTTTGTAATAGTTGGTTTAATATTAGCATAAATAGTTGAAAACAGAAAAGTGAATAAACATAAATCGTAGTAGAAACTCATTGATAGAATCGTTTAGTAGTTATTATTGATAATAATGTTATTTATTGTTTTGATCGTTTAACTATTTTTGAGTAGTACCATTTCACACTTGACTTACTTCCGTTGTCAATTTGTCGTTTCGTAGAATAAAAAAAAGAGTGTCGAGAAAGAAAAGGAAAAAAGAAATGATGATGTTCTGGAAAAAAAACAGTAAATGTAAATGTAAATGTTGATTGACAGTAAGAGTTGAGTATAGCCGAAGGTTTAGAGAGAGTTATTTCTCTCTTTTTGCCTCTATATTATATTATTACTAACGTTCATTCGTTTTTATCAGCGTTATTTATATTAAACATAGAGTAAAAAAAGAACTAGATGTGTGAATCTTGATTCTGAGTAACTGAGTAATTCTATATGAGATAGATGTTTATAGGAATAGTAAATGATAGAAGAGAGGAGAGAAATATGAGTTTCTCGAACATTTTTAAGTATGAAAAAGAATACAAAAACTATGTAAACTTGACTTTGTTTTCTTTTTCAACAACATAAAAATTATTCGTATAGGATAACACTCTCTTCCTGTAATACTATAGACAGTAAAATCTTATAATATTAATGATTTAAAAAGTATTACTTTTGTTACCTTTCATTCCTTATTTTATACCTTGCGTGCATGATAAGTAGAACGTAATTCCTATGTAAATCTTCAAAGAGAGAGAACGAGAAAAATATGAAGAAGTATTTCCTGTATGTAATCAACGTAATAAGATAAAGAGCTTCTTTTCGTTTAAAAACACATTCTATATTTATTTATTGATTTACGAAGTTAAAAATTTCAAGATAGGAAGTCTTTGAGATGAATTGTAATGAACTTAATTATTAATTTGCATATCTTTAGTATGAACAATTTTCCATTGACTTCTTTTTTATACTTCTGGGTTATGTCAAACTAACTGTCATATCTTCTATGTCATAGAGGAAAAACATATTATTAAAAATGTTCATGTATTAAAACAAAAAGGAACTATGAATGACACTATAATCTAGTAAATTATAAATGATCTAAAGTTTAGTGAGGATAAAAAAGGCGTATTTCTTAATTTATTACTATGTTCTGTATCAAAAAAGTCAGGGAAAGAACATAATCTGTAAAACATATTGAATATCTATTCATAGACTTTCATTAAAGTCATAAATAAGAATAACACGTGCTTGTTTTTCTAGGGAATAATACCTTTTGATCATATTAATTTACAACATAATATTTATTAAATCTAATTCAGATATTTGAATCCTGATTATAAATCTTATTATATATATAATGTATCAAAAAGTTGTTAATTGTATAAAATAATAATATAAATATTATTTTTCTGTATGTATCGCAAAAAACCCTTGAGCTTTGATAGTGCCATATTATAATCTATTATTGCTGGTGATATAAAAATGTTTTTAAATATATGAACGTGTGATAAAAGTCATAATAGTCAGAAACATCTACGTGATGCAATCGATTATGAAAGAATTATAACGATGAGACATAAACAAATGTAATGTTGATTTAGCCTAAATCTGTATATACATCTATTAATCTAAAACAGTACCGAACAAGTGCGACATCATTTTTACGTGTCTTACAAAGTATAGAAAATGAAAATAACTGGTCTCTTACAAACACCATTCTACTCATACCTGAAAAGAAGATTGATTATTAAATACTTGTAAAAAATGAGTCAAGTAACATGTTTATATATCGTGTCACCTGACTTTTATTTTTATTTCTGATTATAAAAATCTTGTTCTACAAATATTCAATAATGTATGATCTCTATAAAATCATATTTCTAATTCATACAAAACAAACTTCTATATACATGTCATTAAAGCATATATTTATTTTCTAGAAAAATATTTTTTGTTCTATTAAAAAATATCATTTCAAATGGATTCATCAGTTCTATCAAATATTCCTGTTGTTCTTATAACAGGTTTTGGTCCATTTCATTCAGTAGTTGTTAATCCAAGTTGGGAAGTAGCTAAGATGTTAAAAACATATCTTGAATGGAAATGTCCAGTACATATTATTATCGAACAAATGCCTGTAACCTATGAAGATGTATCAACTAAAATACCCGATTATTGGCTAAAATATAATCCAACAGTAAAATCTTTCAAAAGAAAATATAATTTCGTTTTTTTTTGTTTTAATTTTCAGTTAGTAATTCATATTGGTGTTGCAGTAGGAGCAACAGAAATTCAAATAGAACGTTATGCTTGTAATATGGATTATTGTTATCCAGATAATAATGGTACTTTACCAGAAACAGGTCGATGTGTAAAAAAAGATGCACCAGAAATATTAACAACTCATCTTCCAATAGCTGATGTATGTGCTCGAGTACAACGTCGAACCAATGTACCTGTATTAGTATCTGATGATGCTGGAAGATTTCTTTGTGAATATATCTACTATCAATCATTATATATTGATCCAAAACGAACAGCTTTTATTCATATACCTGATTCAAATCGAAATCTTACATTAGAAAGTATCGCTGAAACGACTCAATTAATTATTTATGAATTACTTCGTTATGTTGATCCATTACCTAATTTAAATCAAGATGGAAATTATTTAATAAATCCTATTGTAAAAAAACATGTGGATATACCTAATGATAAATCAAAAATAAACGTGCTTTTATAGATTTTGTTTTTACTCAATGTAATTTTCTATATACATATTCATTTTAATTAGAAAATCGAGGGAATCATTTTACTTTCAAAAATAAAACAAAAGTTATTTGAAATAAAATGAAAGTTATCTCATGTCCTAAATCGTTTAAGAAGTTTTCACAACGAATGTATCTTTTTATATTAAATCAATAAAGTAGAGAGACTCATTGAAAAAAATTTCGTTCCTATATCGAACAATGACTTAATCAGTTTCTTTGTCCAATTCCGACGCCAACAATATTTTTCATAGAATAAATCGCGAGATATTCAAATACCGATTGTATCCAACACCTTTATTTGAATTTGCTTTATTAGACGTAGACCGCAACAAGATAATTCATACATATTTGATATGCATGTTGTCAAATGAGTTTGACTATGTTTTAGCGTACATAACCAATGTAAAATATTGTTTACTACTGTATTTATCGTGAATGAAAGTTTATTGTGATACAGAGAATAATATCATGCTGATATTTCAGTGATTCATTTGATATGCAATTAAAATTCTGAGAGCATATTATGTAAAATGATGACTATTTATATGTTCGAGTTAATTGAACTTCGTGTATTAATATTAATTGAAAACTGAGTATAGAAACATCTTGTTTCAATTGTAATTCATTCGAATATTTCATTCGTCAACTTTTTATCTGGATCCTTTTACTAGTGTGACAAGCGCCAAAATTTTGAGATGTTTCGGTTGGCGATTGAGGCAATAGTAAACTGACCAGAATTCAATTCAATAATATATATATGTCGTTTTAAAGCATCACTTATTTTACTACTGCGAAATACTGTAGATATACATGGAATCAACTACGGTATAACACAATAGTAATATTAAGGAGCTTATACATCAATAGAATTTTTTTGTTATTTAAATCTTCTTATTAATGTTTGAGAGTTTCTTCTATGTACTACAACCTAAATTGCCACACAAATCAACAAATTCTAGTGACAATTGAGGCAATAGTATGCAGAGAATACTCGATACGAGAAAAACCAACTAAAATATATCAATAAGATGATTTTCGTTGATAAACAAAAAAATTAGTTTGATTACATAAGAAAAAGATTTGTGTTGATAGGCGAGTGTTAAAAACAATACAAACATAACATCAAATAATTTGGTATTTTGATTATTCACTGATAGGAATGTGTGAATTACGTATCAATTATTGATTGATCTATTACCACATG
>CAJNOI010000065.1:99971-143927 GCA_905250115.1 Adineta steineri | reverse complement strand
AAAAAAAACGACAAATAATTATGAATATCGTCTATATGATCAAATAAAAACCACAAGACATCTACAGAAAAGAAAAAATTTAAAGTAAGTGCAACAGCATTTTGCTTAGGCATCACATTACCATAATAATATACAAAAATAGATCAATTGACGTAAAAGTCAAAAGGAAAATAATAACACAAAATTATATAAAAAAAAAAAGAACATATAATGGAAGACAAAAAAAAACAAGAATAGGCTGCTCAAGTATATATGTATGATGAAAAATGATACATAAATTTTTTATTGTCTTTATAGGAAATAGTTGAAATACATCCCTTTTATTTTCTTTTAATAACAAGCATCAATTTATATATACATATTTCGAAAAAGAAAAATTGCATTATTTATTTTTTTTTTGTCATCAACAAATTTTGCTGATGTTGATTGTTCTTGAGATAGACAAATAGAGTTTAAAGTTTATTAAATTAATTAACTGTAATAGTAGCATCAGTACAATTTTTTGCATCTGTCTTACTTTTTGATGTTGATCCACAATATGTATTTGTTGCTGATCTTATATTAGGACTATTATTTATACCTGAATTTTCATCATGAATTTCTGATGTTGGTATTGGTGTTGTCGGTAGTGATGGTGTTGATGTTGTATTTGATATTAGAGTTTTTTCCCACTCTCTTAATTGAATTATAAAACTCATATTAGGATCAACTATTTGACGTAATTTTCTCATTTTATCAAATGCTACATCTAATGTCCAATGATTTTTTTTCATTAAATAAGCAAGTACTAATGTTGGACTTCGACTAATACCAGCTGAACAATGTACAAGAACATTACCTTTTGAACGTAAAGCATTATCTAAATTTGAATTATACTTATTTTGTTTTTTTTGTCTATAGACAATATTAAAATGAAAGACTAACCAATAAATTCTACAGCAGTATCAAAATATTTACGAATATTTTGTGATGGTAAATCAAGTACATCAATTCGTAAACATTTATGTTTATTTTCCGAATAAAATGGTAGATCTGGTGTACAGTTTACAACATGTGTAATGCCATGTTGAGTTAAACGATCTAGATTTTGTGCATCATTTAAATTACCTGAAATAAAGATGTCATCATTATTACTAACTCTAATGTTTTTTTATTCTTATATTATATCATTGTAACCTTGGACTTGAAAATAAAAAAAAGCTGAAATCTTTTTCTTTATCTTATCCTTCGACCTTCAGTTATTCAATGTTTTTATACTGACTCATTTTTTTAATAATGTATTTTAACCAATCAATTCAATTCTGTTTTTTTTACGTCGTTTTTCTCAATTTTCAATTATTTCGGAGGAGAATTTTTTTTGTTTTTCAAAAAACAAACAATTCAATTATAATTAAAAAAAATTTTCCGTTAATATCTCAATGAATACATACCAACAAATATATGTGGTATAATTTCTGTCATAACAACATTTTCTTTATCAATTGATTCAGGAGTTGCTGGTACAGGAATAAGATCATCATCAGTTTTATGTTTAATTTGTTCAATGGGACATTCAATTAAATGTGGATATTCGGTTTTAATAGCATCTAAACCACCTAAACAAAAAATGAATTCATATTTCTATGTAATTTGAAATAGAAAACTTACCTTGAATAATTTGAACTTTTTTATTTGATTTTTGTGCTGCTTGTACAACAAGATTCATAGGTAGTGAACGCATTTTATCTTCTTCTGGTATATCTGTTGATTGATCATAGAGAATGACAAGATCAGATTTATTTAATGATGATGATAGATTTGGTTCCACATCTTCCAAACGTTTTGATGTTAATTTTCTCGCCATAATTTTTGTTCGACAATTTATATTATGTGATGAACGTATACGTTCCGAACCAAAATCCATTTGAGAACGACAATCAAGTATAGGCGGATTTTGTGAATTCGAATTTTGTGAAACTAATTCAACAAATTCTCTTGGTGTTATAAATTCACAATTACCAGAAAAACGTTTTGATGATGCATCCGAACAACTATAGGCTTTTGTTAACGGTACTCTTTTACTAAGTGTTGTAGGAGGTTTTGTAGGTTTATCGGCGTTAGGAAACATATTTATTGGTTTTTCTGCCAAAATATAATTATTATGAAAATAATTCATACCTTTAAACAAAACAAAAGATAAATTGCGTAAATTTTTGTTTTCATTTATTACTCACGTTAAATTTGAGTTTCAGTTCTTTTACTTTCTCTAATCTCTCTACATTTGTTTTTTTCTTCTCCTCGGTTTTTTGACATGTCTATTTGTTTATTACGAAGCTAATACGATATATATATATATATAAATAGTCAGTCATCAAGGGCAAGGAAAGAAAAAGAAAATAAATGTAAATAATGAGTTTTTTTTTTAAATATTTTTGTCTAATTACTAATCAGATAAATCTATTCTTAACAACTTCTAAACAAGAAAAAAAGATGTTGTTTATTCTCAAATCATATAAATGTCGTATATAATATAAATATTTTATAATAGATGTCGTACATATATACGAAACGTTGAAATTAGACTTTTTTTTTGTAGAATAAATATTAAATGTTCCTTTTTTTCTTCTTCTGTATACTATAATGATAATACATATATAAATTTTGTTTTTTACCTGTATAAAATTTTGTTGATTATGAATAATAAAAGTTTATTGCAAATATTTAGTTAGCCTATGAAATACATAAAACCATAGAAATGCAGCTGATGGCGACATTTCTTTTGAGTACTGACGAGCCCTATAAATATATAGACACCCCTTTTTTCTTCTCTACAAATAAACCTCTCATAAAGTTTCGATATCATAAGACATAGCGTCATGTTTCTTAAATATAAAATATCCATGTTATATAGTTTTATTGAGAGAAGGGAAAGTTTAAGATTAAAAAAAGAGAGAGAGGACGTGTAGACCTAGGCTTTACCCAATCAATGAGTAATATTTGTATAAACTTTCGATCTATTTGTTTAGGGTCAGAGTGATATTAAATTATTTAGTTTCAATTGGTTTATATGAAGTTTCTATTTTATATGAATCATATGCATGATGGATGTATTTTTTTGTACTAGTTGATCTTGTATATAATATTAAATTTTTTTTTCTCATTAATTCTTATTACTAAATAAAACGAACAAGAAATTTTTTTCTTGGGGCTCTTTTCTTTTCGTTTAATGATGTCATCGTAAATACCTTACTTTCTCTTCTTCTTCTTCTGTTTCTAAATAAGAGACGTAATTTGCTCTGTGTATGTAATTTGTCAAAGGACTCATATACTTGCTTCTAGAAGATTCGCTTGTATGGGGCAAATAATGACGACAGTTTTAAATATGTGACTGTGCACGGCTGTTCTTCATGTATAATATATGCTTAATCACCGAATAAGAAAATACAATGGGGCAAAAGTTCCGAGGGCATTTACATAAATAAGCAAAGCAAAAAATTATTTATTTTATTCATGACGCTGTGTTTTTTTTTATTTTTTTCTTGCCTATTTTACTCTTGAGAATTCTATATTCTGCGATATTTCATATCAAAAACAAAATGTGATACTTAAAGTAATTGCTTGACATCACATGCCGTTATATACTGTGTGTGTGTGTGAAAAGAAATTGAAAATATATGAATATTATTTTTTTTCTTCTTTTCAATATATTCGACGCAAATTTGAATTAACACAATATAAAAAATGGTTGACGTCATCAACCTGTATGGTAATGTACGTAAAATTAAAAGGGCATTTAAGTATATTTAAATGAAAAATATATGATTTTAGAGTACAGTTACTCGAAGTAACATTTGTTTTTTTGTATATTAAAATTAAAAGACAACAATCATGATTTTATACACATCATAGCAACCATCATTATCATAAAAGCAAAACGAGAGAAAGAGAGAGAGAATGTTAATATTTTGTTGTTGCTTTAGTAAGGTGAAGCAAAAAGAAAATTATAATGTTTACGACTAAATAACAAGATTATTATTGCTTGAAATAAAATATATTGAGAACATATGTGACCTATTTGAAAATTTTATTAATAGTGTATCTGAACTTATCACGTTTTACATATAGAAATTGGCCTTTAGAGAATATTTTTTTAATGTCATTGCTTTTTATTTGAAAAAACATAATAATTGAAGACCGTTAATAGATTTATTTGTTAATTCTACCATGAAATCAAACTATTGTAAACATATAATAAATAAATCAATGAGAAATATTTGTTATTCAAACTGCGCAATATTCTTTCATCATGTTAATAAGAAATCAGAATACGAAAATTTTAAATATCAGTTACACTTGTGATATTTTCATTTTGATTATTATCACATAGGTAATAGTTATCACAAAAACAAAATATTTGACGTCATACATTTTCAATGATGACGATGCAGTTTTCAAGGATTGTACTTTTAAAAATAAAATATCGAAACAATAATAATTATATAGGAGATTATACAAATTCAATAATATGTTCGGTACAGAAAATTTGCGAATTTTATATTTGATTAGCCTGCTGTTTTGTAGACTAACTCAGTCATGGTTCTTACAGTATGATGAGTTAGTCTTCACTTAAAAAATAGTTTTTTCGCCTTGTGAATTATTAGCAATATAATCAGATCTTTTCAAAAATCATTTTTATATCTTTATACGAGAACAAATTGAAAGTTAGATTAAAAAAATAAGATATATAGAAAATTAAAAATTTATTTTTTGATAAAGTGAGTAGTATGTCACTGGGCGATTGATATTAGTAAAGTTATCATGTTGTAGTGCAATATCGTGTATAACTACAATAAGGAAGAGACGGCAGATAATAGACATAATAATAATTACAGTTTGTTATAAGAACGTTGGCAACCGAATATGTACTAGAACACAAGTTGCCATTGTAATTAACACAGTACATACCCACTGTTGTTGTGCCATAAGTGGATGGAAGAGTACCATTGAACCAGCCTGAATAGGTTGTGCAGCAATCACCTGTGCTACTCGGAGTTGTAGCTAATTTAGTACCACCACTTCCTGTAAATTGATACCATCCAGCTGTCAAAGCACAATCAGTATAAGCAGGACCGGTACATGTAGTACGGCGTGTTGCATCGGAATTGGTTGTGTATGTACTACATTGAGAAGGTAAACTGCTGGAATCTATATTATTTGATTAGAAAAAAAAGAAAAAATTTGATAGTCATCCCAAGAAATATCATATACTACTTGTATCTGCTGTTCCATTAGAACTTATTTGAGATTCTATGATAGAAAATATAAACTTTTTTCTGATTATCTACTATTCATACTGTTAAACTTACTCAATTGCAAATACAATGTAGTCATAACTGCTAATGGAATACCAGAAATACACAAACCAACGACAACTCCTATTGTAGATGCCATTATGAAAAACTTCTTACTTGGAAGCATGGATCTTTCATTTAAAAGTAAAGAAGATCACATTTTTATTTTTATTTTATTAAGATATTTAGCACTTACTTTTTCTCTGGAACGGTTGGATATGGATGTTGTGTCATTATAGTTGGTGCCCATGGTTCTCGTATAGTTGGTGGATACAAGCGTGGTATATTATCATTGTATCTTACGAATGCCTGAATATCAGATGGACGCATTGTTGCAGAAAGTTGTTCATTCGGAAATGGTATTACTTGTGAAGATGGATACATACTTCTTGTTAGCAAAATTTCGTTTACCTTGTCACGATGTTTGCCTAAGATGTGTATGAATGATTGTTTTGTTGCTTTTTAACACCAATTTATTAGATTTTATGATTACATTAAAACATCATATTTCATGTAAACATAAGTTTTCATCAGATTAGATGTCCATAATTATGTTTACCTTCGGTCTCCTCGACAGTTAAAATAAGTTTTCATTAGACTGAATGTCCACAATTATGTTTATCTTAGTTCTCTTCGACAGCAAAAACAAATTTTCATCAGACTGGATGTCCATATTTATGTTTACCAGTTCTCCTCGACGGTAGGAATCTGTGTAAGTTTCGACGCATAAACTGAATCAATAATAAAAATATATAATATATTTGTAGATGCTGTCACTGCTGGTATATATGAAAAATATTTGTAGAAATTATTTTTCTACAATAGACTCATCATTTTTTGTAAGGGTTTTATACCATACAAGGTTCCAAACGTCCTGATCTTTAGTATTTTTTGCACTATCGATTTTAGCTATGTTTTAAACCCATCAAAAGACAGAGAGGAAAACCATCTTGAGGGTGTAGGTGTGTGTCATAAATATAATACCCACCCACACCCATCGATGATATCTCTGAACAATATTCCAAAGTATCTGCAGCAGAAATCTCAATTTGATTGAACAAAATAAAAGTGAGGAAAAAAGTCGCAAGCAGGCAACGTTTAATGCTTTGAATGAAAAACTATATAGTCATAGTTAAATAAAACAGAATACAATAAATCTCTTCTACTATATGAATATTTTTCTTTGAAAATTTTATAAAAGTCAAATTGACATAAAAATACTTGGTGATTTCGTAATAGTTTAAAATTAAATAATTCATGAATAATTATTACTCTTCTCTAAATCTTATCATACAAAGATTTCATATCAATGAAAAAAAACATTTGAAATTATTAATCTTTTTTAAGTATGTACGCTTATCATTTATCAAGAAAATATTGTTATCTATTGTTTGCAAAACATTTTATTCTTTGAAATTGAAATATTCATTGTTGTATCAAAGAAATTAAGATGATTAAATTGTTTAGTTATTCAGTTTAATAGAAAATAATAACAATATAATCAGTTTAACAAAAAAAACAAAAAATAACTAAATAAATCCTTGGTACTATTTCTTCTTATTATCTACGGAATTATTTTCATTCACTGATGATCGAGTATCCCATATTCCTGGTCGTTTTTCATCTTTTTCAGTTGAAATCATATTTCGTACGGGTCCAATACCACCAGTACTAAGTAGAATTTTTCTTGAAAGACGCATTGTACCTGATACAGGATCACGACCAAAATATTTCACTTGTAAATCATCACCAACATTTAAACCTAATGCACTTGGATGATCAACCTTAAATGACAAAATCGTATTTTAATATTTGACTTCAACGTTTTATTTTTCGGACGGGCGCCGCCCACTCGCGATTTTCCGGTTACGATTTTAAAAAAATCATGCAAGAATCTCGTTTATTTCTATTAGAATCAATATTCATAATATATTACTTTTCGTCGATCAAGTTGTGAATTGGGTAATAGAACAGGTGACATTGTTGGATATAATTGTATGAGAACACCATTCGAACGTATTTCAACAATTTTACCTGTATAAATTCCACCAAATTCAAGTTCGGGTTCTTTCATTTCTTCTAAAAGTTTATCAATAATTTGTTTTGCTTCAGTTAAGGCATCTTTATTTGGTGCAAATATTGAATAAGTTATTTCATCTATTGGTGATATGGTTACACCTAAATATTTATCATAGAAAAAGAAAATGATCTATAGAAATATGTTCATAATTACTTACCAGTTTGTGCTAAGATTTTCTTTAAATTCATACTACCAATTCCAAGAAAACGACCACGTTTATGACTTGGAATAGTTAAAGTTTCTAGTTCTGGTGTATTTTGTTTTTTAATTATACTCGGTTCTTTAATTGCTTTATTCATAATATCAATTATTTTACAACGAGCATCTATTTAAAATAAATAATTAGTCAGAAGGAAAATAAAAAAACTATTTTCTCTAACCTCGAGCTGCACGAAGAGCTTCCTGAACAATATTTAATGGTAAACCTTCCAAATTTTTTATATCAGCCTAGAAAAAGATAATTATTTACAAATAAAATTTTCTTATCAAAATCTACTTGTAATGCAGTTATACTATTTCGTGTTCCAGCTACTTTAAAATCAGTATCACCCATATAATCTTCAATACCCTATTACAGAAAGAAAAAATATTTTCTATAAAACAAAAAAAAACTACTTACTAAAATATCTGTTAATATACGATAATCAGTAATTGAACCATCATCAGTACATTTTGAAACAAGTCCAATAGCAACACCAGCAACTGGTTCCTGAATTTTTATACCTATAAAACAGTATACGAAAACGAATGATTTTGATGCGAATGCAAATTTTACCTGCATCCATAAGTGCTAAACTAGCTGCACATACACTTGCCATCGATGATGAACCATTTGATTCTAATACTTCAGATGTTAATCGAATCATAAATGGAAGTTCATTAGGTACAATAGGTTCAACACCTTTTTCTGCTAAAGCACCATGACCTAATTCTCTTCGATCAGCTCTTCCATATGTTCGACCAATTTCATTTGTTGCATATGGTGGAAATTCATAATGAAGTATAAATGGTTTACGTTTTATTCCTGTTCTCAATGCAAATTCATTATGACGATATTGTGAATCAAGTGCATCAAATGCGACTGTACATAATACTTGTGTTTGACCTCGTTGAAATAAAGCTGAACCATGTAATGGTTCATATAAATTAATTTTACAATTAATTGGACGTAATTGATCATATAAACGACCATCACAACGATGTGATCGTTCAAATATTAAATTTCGAAATATTCGTTTCACAACATAACCAAATGTTTCTGTTAAATTAATTGGAGTAATTTCTTCTTTTGATGATATAATTTCATTAAGAACTTGTTGACGAACAAGTATTATAGCTGTATCACGAGCGATTTTATCAAGTGTAGAATCGGTAAAGATTTTAAATAGACGATCATATGATAATGTTGTAAGTTTTTCAATTAAAGAATTATCAAGTTTTTGTAGTTCAATATTGGTACGTTTGGTTTTCGACGAAAGATTTTTTATTTGTTCAATTATTGGAAGACAGCATTCAACACTATATTGTAATGCAGAAAAAAATTTCTCATCCGATAAACGATTTGCTGATGCATCGATCATTACTTTAACAAAAGAAAAACATACGAAAAATGTTATTCAAAAAGAAAAATAAGTATACCAAGATGTCCTTTGGAATTAACTGAGACTACTAAATTCAGATCACTTTTTTGTATTTGTTGGCGATTAGGATTTACAATAAATTGTCCATCGATAGAACCGATACGAACAGCAGCTGAAAACATATCAATATAGTTCCAAAAACGAAAAGATTTAATTGGAAAATTTTACCAATTGGTCCATTCCACGGTATATCAGATGTTGCTATTGATGCAGAAGCTAAATAAAAAACGAAATTAACAATCTTGAGTATGTGGGTATGTGACTGGACATAAATAGAGTACGCCCACATTCGCCCACCCACCCACACCTAGAGGTGTAAGCCGTCGGCTTGGGCGCGCGTCGGCTCCAGCAAAAACGTCAGCTGCCAGCCATCGGCTTCAACAAAAATCGGCTGACGGCTTACACCTCTACGCACACCTACACCCTCAAACAACAAAAGATCTTAACAATGACTGCATAGCAAATATTCGAATCAAAGACTATCTGTTCATGTACAACATAACTTCATACCTGCATTAATTGCTAATACATCGGGTTCTGTCATACCATCTGCAGACAATATATTACAAGTAACCTAATATGAACACGAAATATATTTCTTATCATTTCATATCGAAAAACATTATACTTGTGTATCATAGACATATCCGTTTAAAAATAAAGGTCTTATTGAACGATCTAAGATAAATAGAAGTAGAATATAAAACGAAAAGAAGAGTTATTTCATAATTCATCTACCAATCATTCTTCCAGTTAAAATTTCATGATCAGTTAAACCTAATTCTCTTCGTAAATGGTTTGTTGGTATTCGACCAGCTGCTGCTGCTTTTTCTCGATAATCAACCTAAAATTAAGACAAAAAAATTAAACAATCTAATGGAAACGAATTTCATTTATACTGTTAATGGTAAAAATGATTGTTGAGCCGATGATAATGTTTTCGCTTTACTAACACTTGTAACAAGTACACTTGTGTTATTCATCTATGTACAATATCAAAAAAACATTGATTCTTAGGTTGTTTTTTGAATCATTACTTGAGCTATTGCACTTCCATCACTAAATCTTGCTAATTCATTAATTCGAAATGATAGACTAAATAATTTGAATATGATTTTCGATTTAATAATTATTTTGGATAAACATACCGACTCGCTGATCGAATATGAATTAATTGTTTAATAATTTTTCGTAATAAAATCATAATAGATTTTAATATCTGAGAAAAAGGAGTTTTATTTTTTATTTCAAAAGAAAAAAAATATGATTATAAATTTTATTTTAATATAAATACACATATGAATGCATAACAGTTCAGAAGAAAGAAAATAAGAAGAAAAACACATTTCATGCATGATTTCTATTTTTTTTTGTTTTTAAACTAAAGAATAAACAATTATTTTAAGAAATCATTTCTATTCATAGAAAGACAATAGGAATTGTAATTAAATCATGATTTTATACTATGCATTTCATTATTATTGTTTATTATTGATGAATTATCATCATCACTCAATTGAGAATGATATAATGAAGATGAATTTAATAATCTTAATGAAATTTTATACAATAAATAGAATTAATCAAAAAAGATTTTTATCTTACCTACTACTATGCACAGTATTTCGATCTGTATTTGAATGACTATCAGATAGTACTGTGTTTCCATTTGGACCTCCTTAAAAGTAAAATAAATAATTATTGATACTTTGCCAACCTGGCGAGTGCCAGCGGCACTTTAGTCAATGCACCGCTGGATTTTAGACATGTACAGGGTAAGCGTTTTCATTACCCTGCACTCTGCCAGAGTAAGATTTTAAGACCCTGACTCTACCTTACGCGCGTTGTATCCTGATCCTACCCTATAGGGTAGGGGGTCCCTGTACATCTTTACCGGATTTTTGCCAGATCGCGAAAGTCTTATTAGCGAGATCCGAAAACTCCGATGGTCTCTGAAAAGCCATTTATTTACAGTTTCATATCAATCTGATAAATATTACTCCTATCCTTTGCTTTATAAACACAATTCAATCAAGGATTGAAGTTTAAATTCATTGTATATCGAATGACTTGTTTTATGTTTATATTCATACCTTTGCGGAATACTTTATGTGAAAGAAATCTGACAAAACGATCACCATAATGACTTGGATTACAAACAGATATTTCTTCCTAGAACAAAAAAACAAGTATATATACTTTAGTATAGTGTTAATTCTCTGTTTTTGTTCATACCCGAGTTACTAGTGTTGATTTGAATGCATGTTCTAATTTCTTTCGAAGACGATAGTTTTGTAGAATGTCAATAATACCGACATATAATAATAATAAATCACCATTCTTATTTACAGCTGGTATACCGGCCCTAGTTAAAATAAAATACGAAATTTTTATTTATTGGATAAATAACGAATCATTTATTCAAATTACAGCATCATTATTATGAAAAAAAAGCATTTTGAATTTTCTAGAATTTATTATAAAACTTGTACTCTAAATTTTATTCTTGAAGTTTTCTCTGTTTGAACCTAATTGTCATTCTTTAAATACAAAAATCCCTTTGTTACATACTTCTCAGGCAATATTCTAATCGATTTAATTCTACAATATTTTTGTTATGTTAAAATTTCTATTACGACTGCTAAGATTAATCGTATTATTTAACTTATGATAATCATTTTCTATTCAAATTACTTTCATTGTTAAAAATGTAATTAATATAGAATAGCTATAAGCTTTAAAAACATATTGATATTTGAAGCGTATTGTAAATGCGAGCGAGCCAAAGCATATATATCTATCTCACCCAATATTTCATAGAGGAAATTTAAATTTTGAATAGAAATATAACAAAAACATACATTGCAAGACGAGAAAGATTTTGTCGATTGTACCAAACATCTCCACCTATTAAACCATTACCCATATGAAACGATGATGATATACTATTACTATGATTTATTGGACTTTTATTTATCATTTGACGTGTAATATTAGTAGAACTTGATCGATCTTCATTTGACTGAGAAATTTGCTCGAAGTGTTTATCTAATATTGGTGATAATTCTGGTTTAACGGTTTGTATACTTGATGTTTCATCATGATTAATTGATAAGGAACGTTCAATATTTAATGTTGAAGATTCCTGTTGTGTACGAATAAATTCAATAACACGTAAATATTGAATATATGTTGGAAGTTTAGATATTGTTGTCATCGTAATACCAGAATCTGTTGATGTTGTTGTTATTTCTTCATGAATACTTGATAATCTATTCGTTATAATATCTGATGAAATTGGTTCATTTAAAGATGTTGATTCTCTCGATGGTACAAACGATAGTTTATGTGTTGATTTCATTGTTTCAGTTATATTATGAGCAGCTAATAGAAACGAATAATCCATAATACCAAAACTACCGAGAACCTAAAAAAAAAGATTATCCTATATAAAATATCTTTTTTTTACAATAGATATTTAAATGTCGAGTTTACTCTTAGCAGGGGTGGGTGTGTGGCTGAACATAAATGGAATACGCCCACCCACACCCACACCCTCACCCTCGCCCAAGATTAATTCAAATTGTTGTACAACAGATTTCAATACCTTGATTCTAATAGATTATATCAATTTACTTACTCTAACATCATCTTCGATCGTTTGCATTAATTGATCATAAAAAAATGGTTCGAGTGTTAATCCATATGAATGTAAACATTTGAAATCATTATCTTTTAATGTTGGTAAATCACGTTTACGTTCTTCATCTGATGCTTTTCGTTTATAGATTGAACCTTTTAAATCATATTTTTCATGTAGTTTAACATTTGTTGGTACTAAGTTATTCATAATAACAAAACGAATATTTTTATTTGAACTTTGATAACAATAAAGGCCAAAGAATTTTGGTAGAAGTGTAAAAGGATTTTGTGTTAAATTCATATAATAACCCGGTAAAAGACTAAGTAAAAATCGTGCTTCTTTTTTTGATACTGTTTTTATAATATATGTATCATCAGATGTTAGATAAAATATCGAACCACTTGCACCTGGATTTGGTAATTCTCGTAAATCTTTTGCACAAAGTGATAACTAAAACATAATGAATTCAATTTATTCTTATTAATCCTATAAGCTAAAGAATCATAGTAAATGCATTAGTTTTTCTGCTAACATTGTTGTTGTGTGTGTAGTTTTTCTCCATTTCGTGCTTTTTTATCTTATCTATTATTTTGAGTATATTTTGATTAATAAACTTACGATGAATGAAGATGGATCAACTCCAAATGATTTACGAAAAAAACGAAATGCGGTTTGAGCATAAGTTTTTAAACGAAATTCACTATATGGATGTTTTGGTGTTGATTTTGAACCTTCACTAGATTAAATAAAAATAATTAGTTAACTTATTTCATATGTTAGTTAAAATAAAATTCGTAAGTTTTTAAGAGAAAAAAAACCCAATACTTTATACATAGAATCGTACCAAAGTTATTTTTACCTACCATTAGAAATTTAAGATCAATATTGTATACAAAAATAATAATTAATTTATAGAACTTCCTCTTTTTTACCTATGAAAGGTATCACAATTGACATTTTCTTTATTTCATAAGACTTACTAACGACCACAGAATGCAATCAAAACTTCCGTATTTATAAATAAATTTCTATTGAAATGCGTAGTTAGATATATTTAGAATGGATGTGCATTAGAGTACAAATCCTTCCCATTTTCAGCTTTGCGTGTTTATCTTAACTTTCTATTTTCGAGATTAATTACATTAACTTAATATTGAAAACTATTTCATAGGAAAGGTATCAGATGTCGTATATCAAATTTCGTAAGATTTGTCGTAGTAAACATGGTGATATTTTTAACCTTGTAATACACTTCAAGAAATAATTTTTAATTCTATTACAAACTATCAATATGAAATGTTGATTTTTTTTATATAGAAAGATAGTTCTTTCGTTATTTTTGTAGACAAGTGTTTGATCATACTAATATTACGATAAATAATAGAAACGATTGAAACTCATCGACACCGAATGTTTTTTATCATATCAAATGAAGAATGATAGATGATTACTGTGCACAATTAAACATTCTCTCTCATTTATTAATGTCGGTTTATGTCAATGACATATATAATATTTCCCTAATCTACGTCATCATAAAACCAAATAAATGTATTTTGATCTGCAGACTTTCTTTTTATTTCTATTCTCATTAATAAACTATAACGGAGAAGAAAAAGAAAAACAAATATTATTACGGTGGAAAATCTTGATATTCAATTTGTTGAAAATCTTGTATAAGCACTGGACGTTGAGGTTGATGATGTTTACCAATAACATAATTAAGACCTATTTGTAATGATTTCATAAGATCATCAACCATAACACGTTTATATGTAACATTTCCTATTTCATCAACACGACGATGACCTAGTTTTTCTCTATTACCCGATATATTTAATTCATTCATTGGTTCATTTTCACATATCTTTTATACAAAAATAAAAAAAAGCATAAATTTTATTATATAATTAAAATATCTTACTGATATATCTTCTCGGTTACTATTTTCTAATACTTGTTCGTCATTATTTATAGTGGAATGTGTTGAAGTTAAAAGAAAATCTGTTATTGAACCAACATTCGATGATATACATGATACAGTTGATGATAGTTGATTATCAAAAAGATCGGCTTGTAGATGGTCACTTGCTGTCATTATGTATCATGGAAAAACAACATTAAATATAAGAAAGAAAATAAGAAATAATCTATAATATATAAATATAGACGTATGTGTAGTTTTTTTTATTGCTTAAAAACAGATAACATTTATTCAGAATACTTATATCCATATCATATTCATGACAGCTAGATTATTGTGCTAATCGACAAGCTTCCTTTCTTCTTCTTCTTCTTTATTAGAAATAAGTAATCTAAGAAAAAGGAAAAGACTGGTCTTTTTTCTTTCTTCCTTTTCTGTCTGTCTGTCTATCTATTATTCTTTGAGAATAAAAAAAAGAAAGAAATGGATCTTGATGAAATAAGACTCATTGTGGGGATATATATATAATCTATATACAATCAAATCAAATGTGAGTAGTATAAGCATAGATGCACGCATACATACATTTACATTCCGTATCTTTTCTTACTTAATGAAAAAGACAAGTTATTGTATATATTTCGAAGGTCAAGGTAAAAATGACTATGATCACCTGTGAAGGTTCATTTCGTACTAAGTACATAAAGAATATATACAAAAAAAAAAAAAGAAAAAAGAAAAGGAAATTATATTTTATATTTATAGAGGACCTAGATTAAAAAATTCTCCAAGAATGTCGAGGTCTTTTTGATTATTTCTTTTTTTTTCTACTTCGTTAAATATTCGACTTTGATAACGAATCTTAGATTAATATGATAAAAATATGTATACATATATATTCCTGACAAAAATATAAAATGTATTCAAATTTTTCACGTATTTACTTTATAAGTACATCAGTAGAAAAAAACACATTACTAAGAAAATGATAAATATGTTTTACATATTGATGAAATCAAAATTAAAAATCATCCATCTAATTTTATTTCTAATGAAGAAGAATCGATGTAATAAATTTCGATTCAAATGAGATATAAGTGCATCCAATATAGTTGTCTGTTTTTCATCATTACTCATTCCATAGATTATAAGCTTCTATAATAACTTGAATATATACACACATGAAATCATATAAAAAATACAATCTAAAAAAATGGAATATTATCATTTATATTCAATGTTGGCAAAAAGGTCATAGCTTTTAATCTTTGTAGATAGACTCACAAATACTATATATATCGTTCAATTTCATGTATTCATAATAAATACTATAACTAGACGATAAAAATTTCTAATATATTGGCAGTCTATTCATATGTAATTATTATTTCAGACTGAAAATAATTCCATATATTTTATGACCTTTCTAATGTTGTTGTCATATCCAAATATATTTCTTTGATGTTTGAAAATAGACATTGTCAACAACTTTTAGATTTTGAAAAGATGTCATGCTTTTAAAAAATACTTGTCTTTGTCAAGGTTAAAAAAATAAGTAATTAGACAAATTATTTGCTTTTAATATGTAAAGTATTTATTCCAATTCACAAATTTTTTCGTGACTTCTTTATACTTTTACATTAGCATATTGTTTGTTTTTTTTAACTCTTGCTCTTTGAAACCTATTCATTACTAATTACTTCCATTTTTCTAGATAATTTGAATCATTCATCATCATCTTCAGAATAGAAAAACATGTTTCCTAGTATATCCATATGTTGAAAACACAAAGACAAACATCAAACTTTTTATTATATCCATTTGTTCAGATTAGTTTTATTCGAAAATAAACAGAAAAAGTCAAAAACAAAACAAGAAAGTTATATCAAAAGCCGAAGCACAAATAAAAAAGAGAACCAATTTTTATAATAAATAAAAGAAAGAAAAAAAACCAAAAAGCTTGATAGATATTAATTAGTAAATAGATAAAAAAAGAACAACATCAACAAGAATTTTATAGCATATGTAAGACTAATTTATCTCTTCATAGAAAAAAAAAGTACACCGGGATCATTTACAAAGTTTGATCAAATATTTTTTTTGTTTAAATTTTTGAGTAAGGAAAAAAAATAAAACATCCTATATGAGATAACAACAAAAGCTTTAACAAATGCAAATATTTGTAGATATATATATGAATTATAAATTTGTAAAATAAATAAAAAAAAAATTCAATCGATATGACTGTATTTTCTTGTCTATAAGGAATGCTTTGTATCGAGAACATTAAAATCGAGTCTATATATAGAAATAAGATTTATTGAAACATAATTATATTTTAATACATACTATTTCATCGGATGATTGATGATTTAGTTGACGACGTGTTGAAGAATATTCTAATGCATTGGTGCCTAAAATTAGAATATATAAATCTTATCATCAGAATAAATTTTTTTCGACAGAATAAATTTTTTTCGACAGAATAAATCAATCTTATTTAGATTTTAACTTAAAGTGCATATCATGAAAAGAAGAAAAAAAAATTAAGTTCTCAAAGGAAATTATTTCGATTTGTCAACAATAATCATATTTAATCTCTATGAAAAGTAAAAAATGTCAGACGGTAGCAGTCTAATTAGATTGTCTATCAAGTCTGACCTTGTGGTTTCTTCTACTGAATGCTAGTAAGGTGGTGTCATACTAATGCGTACAGATCAACTGTCAGGAATGTCGTTAATGATATTACTTTCTACTCGAATATAAGGAAAGAGTTAACAAGGTTATTTACATTTGTTGTAACTTGTATTTTCTTTTACTTATTCGGTTAAAATGTCAACCTAGAGTTTATCAGACAGACGCTCTATTACGAAGAAAACAGATGCTATTTTGCCAAACATCATTAATTCATTCCAATACATCAGATATGAATTGTTATTTATGAAAAATAAAACACAGACGAAATTTTTCAAATAAAAAAAATATTATTTTTGTAGAGAACTATCCTATTTCATTTATAATTTCTGAACTAAGATAATATATAAGCACTGAATGATTGATTTCTATAATTTATTCTTCTATAGTAAAGAATAGTTCATTGAAAAGCTTATCTTATATATATTTATACTAATAAAGAATAAATTCTTACGATAATTTAAATTAGATGTAGATGATGCTAATTTTCCCACAACACCATTACCAATTGGTAATAGAATTTCATGTTTTTCTGTTTTATTATATGGTATTTTCGATGATTGTTGATAATTTCCAAGCTTTAAATTATCCATACGATTATTAAATGATGTTGTTAGTATTTTAGCTGGTTTTTTTCTAGTTGGTTCATTATATAATGAATCTGATTGATGTGAACTTGCATAAATCGTTGTTGAACTTCCATCTTTACTTTTATCTTTACTTTCACGTGAAGATCGTAATGATGCATAATATGATGTTATACGACTATTTGATGTATCTGTACTTGATACTGAACTTGCATAATTTGCATGTCTTGGAATTTCATAATTCATATTTTGAAATGGATGTGGTAACATACTAAACAGAAAAATATTCTATTTATTTGTTCATAAAAAGAAATTTTATTTTATACTTTGTAACTGGTGTAGTGATAGTAGATGTAGTTGCACTTGATCTTGATTCTGTATGTCCATTTACTTTTGTTGATTTTTCTTCTAAATAAAAAAACAGTTTTATCGAATAAAATTCAATTTTTTGATCATTTACGTGGTGCTTTTTTGAATACAGTAGTAAAAAGAAATTTTTGAAATCGATCAGAATAATAATTTGGATTAGTGACTGATATTTGATTCTAAATTAAATAGAAAATAATAGAAAATTATTTTAATTTTTGTTTATTTAGCTTACTCCATCAGTAACAACAGATTTCAATGTATGCTCAAGCTTTTTTCGTAATTGATATGATTGTAATATATCAATAATACCAACATACAAAGATAATTTTTGCCCATCAATAGTTCGAGCTGGAATACCACCCGTTCTATAATAATACATTATGTTAAATTTTCGAAAAAAAAAGGAAATGTTTATATTTATATTTATTCTCATTATCTTATGCTAATAATATATAAACGTGTGGGTGTAGTTAAAATTCTATTAAATCCTTTAGGTTTGTAGATATTTTATCAGAAAATTATCTATTTTTGAAAATCAAATATTTTTTCTACTTATGCGGATGACTATCGAAACGCATATGCAGGGGTGGCGCGACCGCGGGTGTGTGACACCTTCCCCAATCTTCGGAAACTTCTATTTTTTGTTCAGCAAGATCGGCAAATCTTCTGAGGTTTTTTATCAAAGATAGTGCTGTACCCCACTTAAAGTTCAAAAAATTTCGCTACACCCCCTCCTCCTCAATGATAGCTGACTCGCGCCACCCCTGCACATATATTAGGTATTTGTTTCTCAGTACATATCAGCTATTTGTTTCGATATCGAATCATTGTATGAAAACAACATTGAATGATTTATTTGACAGTCTTATCATTTACGAGAGATTTATGTGTTTACTTTGAATTCTTATAACTATAAGATATAATCGAAATAATAAGCCGATTAAATATACAGGTGATATTTAATCAATATTACATCATAATACAAAGTATATACGAAATTTTTCTGACTCGTGGGATTTATTATGATTAGAAAAAACGTTATAAAAATATGCTGCGTCAGTTAGTGGGCTATTGCAAAAGGTGAGATATACGTCGTTTTTATGCTAATTATGAAAAAAATATGAATAATCAAAGAGAGAATAGGTTTATTTTAGGCTTCAAAACAACAAACAATGACTCATACGAATGTGCTTACTTAATTTAATAATAATTCGAACTCTGCCCTAATAGTTTATTCAAGGGATGAAAGTACTGCATAATATTCATGATTAAATAGTTTTTCGACATACTCTTATAAAAAAACATACTTAGCAAGATAACCATCGGGTTTATTATTTTCATCAAATTCCGCATGAATATTATCCATTGGTGTTGAATACATCATACGTTTTGGCTGTGGCGATAAAGGATCTTAACAAATAAAATTCTTTTATAAAATTTTAAATTTGATTCAATTTATTTACCATTTCCAAAATTAAATGGAACTGATTCATCCTTAGAAAAAAAAAAAATTTCATGATTTATATAAAAATAATTTTTTTTTCAATATTCTTACTCCTGGTGAATCTAAAGATCGCTCAATTCGATGAACACCAATTAAAAATGAATAATCCATTATATGAAAACTTTCTAATACCTAAATAAGTTTATAAAACAATTCGAAAAATGTTTCTATATTATTAAACATACTCGACAATCACGTTGAACTGTTTTCGCAAGAGCATTATATGTCTCAGAATCCAGTATTAAACCATATGGATGGCGTTCCATAAAATCTAAATCTTTCCATGTGGGAGATTCTTTCTGTTGTTCTTGACTATTAGCTCGTCGTTTATATGTTGAACCTTTAAGATCGTATTTTTCATGCATTTGTACATGTGATGGAATTAAATTATTCATAACAGTTATACGAATATTTTTATTATCACCCTAAAACAAAACAAATTAGTTCCATATCAACAAAATACTTTAAATTTGCTAAGAGAAAAAGAGCAAGCAAAGTATAAACACAAAACAATACCTAAGCTTTAACTTTAAAGAAACAAAGAAAAAGTTGTTTTATTTTATGATTTAGATTTTTTTTCTCGAATTGATTATCCCAACAATCGACAAACAATAAAATGTTAGAAGAAGAATAGAGCAGCTAAAGATATTTTTCTTAAAAATTCTTTTTTTTTATCAAACAAATACAGAAAGATGTGAATCAATGAGCTGGAAAATATATATCCTTGTGCGTATGTAAATTCACTTACAAGCCCAGTCTTATTTCTTGGCAAAAATTCTGTGACCTATATAGATATAAATATTACTCTCAAATCTTCTTGTTTCTCTCTTAACAGTTGTACTGTTTTCTTTTTTAACTTATTTACAAATAAATAAAATCATTCTTATACCTGATAACAATAAAGACCAAAAAATTTTGGTAAAAGTGTACGTTGATTTTGTATAATATTCTAAAAACAAAAAAAGATAATTCATTGAAATTTATTATTAAATCTTATTATAACCATGTAATAACCAGGAAGAAGAGTTTTTAAAAATTCTGCTTCTTTTTTCTGTACAGTCTTTATTATAAATTCATCATCTGCTGTTAAATAAAATAAACTACCACTTGCACCAGGATTTGTTAGTTCACGAAATGGTTTACATAATGACGACTAAAATAATAGAATTATTATTGTTTTATATTCATATGAAAATAATACTAAATAATCTGCTGGTTTTATATTGAATTTTTCTCGGAAATGTCGAAATGCAACAGGAGCATAAGAACGAATAGTAAAATCATTAAAACGATGTGGTGGTGTAGCTTTTGGATTTGATCTTCCACCTCTACGATATGAAGAGAAAAACAAAGAAATAAGAAAATTTGTTTTTTTTTCTAATTACTTTGGAAAATGTATTATTTCCACCGCAAGAAAATCTTGAAAAAGTACATCATGTGCTTGTCTTGCTTCTAAACCTCCCACACTATATTGTATTCCTAATTGAAGTGCTTCAACAAGTTGATTAGTTGGTAAACGTTTAAATGTTGCATTGCCTTGACTATCAACACGTAAATGTCCCAACTTATGTTTTTTACCTTAAAGAAATATTTCATAATTTATCATACAAATCATCTTTTTTTTGTATCATACCTAAATCAATACCCACTTCATCTGTGACATCTTCATTCATCATAGGGGATTTGTACTAATGATATTCAGAATATCGGAAGACAATATGTTTTAGATATCTTATAGAAATGGAAATGAAAATAAAGGTAGAAAAACGTAAATAATAATAAACAACATAATAATAAAAAAAAAGGCATGACGCAAAGAAAAGGGAAGAAGAATACGTTGGAAATACGATTAGCCAATCGAGAACAGCTTAACAAGAAAAACGATTATGAACACTAGAGCCCTCTTTAATAAATAAAAATTTAATATAGAAAACTGTAGGTATAGAAGAAATATATTTTAGTAATAAGTGCATGATTATTGATATTTTACTGTGAACCGTGACATTTGTTTTTTTAATAAATAATTAAATATTTGCGCATAGTAATTGTATATTCAGTTGAAGTGAAACATAGTTTATCTCGTCGAAGAAAAAAGATCTCGGCGAAGGACATAACAAGTTTCATAGACCTTGAAACGAAAACTACCTATTTATATGCTATGTATTGTACTGATAGAGTCTAGTCGTGTTTCTTTTGAAAAGAAGGTTTAATGAGTATATTTAAAATTAATCGAAAAGTTCTTTTGATCATATCTTAATTTCGAATAGAAAGCTTGAAAAAACATTTCTTATAAGAGAATCGTACAGATAAATTTTTACCTTTCTATGCTATTTCCTTCTTATTTAATTGATACAATAATAATAAAAATTCGATTAGTATTCTTTTTATATGATATTTCAGTGCTAAATGCGACCGATAAGATGATAACATTTTACATTCACTATTCAATTTCTTAACATGTATCACAAGAAGAGAAATATCTGTTTCTTTATACTATATATAAAATAAACGTTACTTGTAACATATTTGATTTTTTTAATACAACATGTTAAGTAATTGGAAATTGAATGTAAAACGTCATTATTTGACTTGTCTCTAAAGTTTTATATAAAAATAGTTCTAATCGAATTTTTATTATTATAGTATCAGTTGAATAATGAGGAAATTAAATACGAAGATAAACCTTCATTTTTACGATCACCTCATAGAAAAGAAAAATTTCGAATTGGTCTCAATTTGAAGACTCAACTTATTTTGTCATAAGGATGTTTGTAGTACCTGTAGTAACTAAAAATAATGACTCTCTATTTCCTATTCTGGATGTTTAACATAAATATATAACTTTAACCTTTCGTACTGATATGACCTACCTATGGGGGCCGCGCTATATTTCAAAAAAGAACACGTTATTTTGCCTTTTTATTGGGAAGAAAGTTATATATAATGTGTTATCTTCTCTGCCTTCGATAATTTTTGAGTCCTTTAGTTCATAGTATGATATTTCTCATTAAAACAATCAAGGTAAAATAAATTCGTCACAATCGGAATAGAAGGTTTCTATTTTCTTGTCTACTGTCGTCCTCCCTGCTCTTCTCATAGCACCCAGTATAGTATCTTGAGGATGTGGGTGTATAAAGTAATTTAATACCGGCGACTACACTCCATCGACAACCTCAAGTAGAAAAGAACAATAAAGAGAGTCGAACACGGTAGCAACAAAGAAATATGAATATTGTGGCAAATGTTTTTGTCTTGATTTTTTTAATGAAGAGCATCATGCCATGAAATAAAGCACTCAAAAATTACCGGAGATATGGAAAACTGACATATTATATGTAACTTTCTTTATTATAGAAAGGAAAAAGAAAGCGTTCTTTTACACAATTTCCTGTTAAAATATGTTGTGACGCACTGCTCGGGGTACATCGACACGAAAGGGTGAAGATCACTGTTATATTTCTCATTCTAAATTGGAAAAAATTACCAATGAATCATTTTCATATTTATATCATTTCAATAAAAATTAAAACATATTTCTCTTTCAAAATCTTTTGTCATAAGACATACTACTCATGATGTGTTCTATTAAATATCAAAAATCATAAACAAACGATCATCTTACGTTTTTCAACTAGTACTATCAGTTGTTTATTGATACAAAATAATTGCTATAGATCTCAAATTTCCTTTTGTTTTTATATCGATCTTATTTTGAAATCTTTTTTTTTAACAATCATTTGTCTATATAGTTAAAAAACAAAAAACATGTCTTACTCATGGGCTATCTATTTTTTAATTATAACTTCAACATTTCATTCAATTCATAGTTCATATCATTCTGTTGGTTGTTTTACACAAGTATTCTATGATAGTTTTTTTACAAGTTCATTGATGGAACCAAAATTATGTTTTCGTTTATGTGATACACCGATAATTTATCTACAAAAAACAGTATGTCGATGTTCAGGTGGTGGTCTTATGCATAATAAACAAAATGACACACAATGTCGAATAAAATGTGCAAAATCAGCTCAGTTTTGTGGTGGTTCAACAACATATTCAGCTTATGCTGAACATGGATTTTACACTCGACATGGACATTTACTTGATTATCAAATTCAGTATTCATCATGTGAAAAATGGTCAGAAAACTATACGCATAATTCATTTTCAGTTCAATTAGATAATACTATTCATAAATCATCATTGAATAAATTGGAACGATGTGCAGCTGCATGTCTTGATCAAGATACTACAACGAAAGCATTAGGTAAAGTAGATATATCAATCGAAAGTTACAAAAAGCTTATTAAATCGTTTGAGATTTAATATAATTCTTTTCTATATATATAGTATATGGAACAAACGAATTTATAAAGAAAAAAAATCATATGTAACCTTAAGTTATTTGATATAGATCTATTTCTTTCGATGTTTTGATAATTAGACATATAGTGCGTACGGCTATTCAATTTTCCTTCTGAAGGTTGTCTATTTTAGTACAAATTATTCTTTGAAAAATAAAACAATGGTTTATACTTCTATTGATTAGAAAGAAATATTCGCGATTAGCATAGTTTTATATAGTTATATTAATAGTATAAATTTCTTTCTAGCATTCAATAATGATAACAATCAATGTTCCTGTATAAAAACACAGAAATGGAAGATGTTCCATCAAACATTTGAGTACCTGTCGTCTGTACCCAATACTTCTTGTAATCGTTATTGTAATAATACATTTGCACATTCTGATGCTCAACATCAATTTCAATGTGGTTCATTAACAGATCCATCTATATGGGCTATATATGATTTACGTAGTGCATGTCCATCTGATTTTACTTATGTAACTGAAATTAAAAAATGTATGTATATCTATAAAACTTCTTGGTTTACTTGTCCACCACCATCTAAAAGTTATGTTTATGATGGAAGTATAAAATGGAATATATTCTTAAAAGTTATTGAAAAATTAAAATTAAAAAATTTATCTGTTGTGATTGAATTTCATGAAGATTTTGTAATTAATCCATCATTAAAATGTCAAAATACATCGTCATCATCATCAAGTATATCATCGGCTTACTCGAGACATTCATATTTGAATAGTTATAGATGGAATGTGAATAACCGTTATATATTAGAAAATGGTTGTTTACGTGAATATATTTATTCGTCATTTGCAAATCGTTTATGTATATCAGAATCTATTAATAAATATTCGTCATCATATGATGATGGAAATAGTTCAATTTATATTTCTGATATGGAACCACAAACTAAATATTGTCCATCGAGTTGGTTTGATTTAAATGGACGTTGTTATAGAATATCTGAAGAACGTAAAACGATTCAAGATGCAAGAATTAGTTGTATTAATATATCAGAAAATATCGTAAATACAAATGATCAATCACATTTAGCATCATATGATGAAAATGATTTCGATGAAGATCAATTAAATAATTTTCCAAAAGGTGATATTGTTCAATATACATCACAATGGCAAACTCGACTTGGCTTCTTCCTACTTGATACATTGTCCGAAAGTGGTAAATTTATAAATACTAAATAGAGTTACTAAAACAAAACAGGATATTAATATTCATTATCGATAATCTAAATTTGACGGCTTACTATCTTGTCCCCAATACGACATTCGCCATTGACGAAAGTGCGGGGATTTATTAACTAAAGTTCAGGCGCCATTTGGCGCAAGATTAGTATAAAATACATATGACAAATTAACCTAATATTGTCAGAATAAGTATATTATAACCGCCCCCCCTCCCTCTTCCACAATAAAAAGGCATGCCCTTCTGTTGCGTTCTAACGAATCGGTCTTTTTTTGGTGGCGTTCTATTGAGGGTGACTTCCTATTATGAAGGGGAGTTTAGCGTATCAAACGTTCTTTGACGGCGTTTTATTTGGGGGGAGGGGGGGGGGGTTAGTCTGAACCCCTCAATATAGTTACCAGAAGCTATTTTTATACATATGTAATCACATAATGATAGTTAAAAATCGTATAACTTTTTATAGAAAAAAAACATAATAATTTATTTTTAGATCCATTGAATAATAAAGCAATAACTCATGTACTTGGTTTCTATTACGAAGATTTAACACCAATCGAGTTTAATGCGCATAATTCTTTTATAAATAAAAATGAATTTCAAATGATGAATCCAATTGAAAATAATAATTTAAGTATAACAGATGATTCATGTATTATTTCTACACGTACAATAGCTGAAGAAGAAGAAAAACCTCTGTTAAAAAATCTTCCAATGAATAATTGTTCACAAGCAAGACATGTTTTATGTGAAACAAAAACATTAATTGTTCGAGATTTTCAACAAGGTTGCTTTCGTAAACCAATAATACTTGATTTACCAGCATTAATATCAAATCGTTTAACATATGAATTATGTGTATCTGTATGTAAAGAATTACAAACAACTATAGCTATTATACATATTAATAAATGTTATTGTTTAAATGGTTACATTTCAAAATCATTTAGTTTAGCAACTGATCTCAGAAAATATCAACAAACGAGTTGTGGAAATCCCTGTTCGGGTATGTTTGTTAAAACAATTTTTAGAGAATTTTTATCAAGAATACATCCTATTTTAGGAAATAAGAATGAACAATGTGGCAATAAAGATACAATTATTGTCTTTCATATAATTGATTCTAGACGAATATATTCAGATGCTCGTACACCAGCTGAACCATATCCTGATTTTATCTATGATAGTTGCATATATCTAAACTCATTTGATAATACATCAACAACTTATAAGTTTAAACTGACTAATAGAACAGATTTACATCCACGTCATTGTTTAGAATTATGTACAAAATATAAACAAAAATATGCTCTTATTAATTCAAATACATGTTTTTGTACAAATATTCAATTAAAAGATGAAAAAAGTAAATCGGAGATACTTGCAAATAAACATTGTTCATTGCAATGTTCTGCTAATTATTTTTATACATGTGGACATAAATTGAACTCAACTTTATATTCAGTGTATATAATGCAACCGAAATGTCGTCATGGTAAATGATGAAAAATTTAAATTTAAAAAAAATATTCTTTTTTTTTTCAAGGTTTCGAAGTTGCGGAAAATGATCAACAATGTGTATATAGTCATTTATCAACAAGAAAAAAATCTTTTTCAGCTGCTCAATCATATTGTAATTCAATTGGTGGTAAAATTGCAAAAATTAATGATGCTTTAGAAATTCAAGATATTTTACCTGAATCAATTTTAAATACACGTCTTTTAAAATTATTTCTTATGATTACACGTTTGAAATCATTGAATAATACACGATATTTTTGGGTTGATCGTACATTAGATATATCAGATAATAATACAATATCAAATCGTTTACTTGATAAATGTTCTCAAACACCAGATAATATTGATGGAAATTGTATTGTTGTTCGACATGAAAAGAAAACAACTGAGAATGAAACGAATTATGAATTTTGTGTAAGTGAATCCGATCAATGTTCATCAATATCAGCTATGCCTGTTTGTGTTGATCAACATATAGAATTAAATACTACATCAACTATCGATGATAATTCATTTAATATATCGAGTGATTATTCATGTGGTGATAATTCAGACTATCATCTTGTAGATGATTATTGTTATAAAATATCAATTCATGAAGCTAGTTGGAATGATTCGAAATTAGAATGTCAACGTGATAATGCTATGTTATTTGTACCGGAAAAATCTATAACATTACAAGTAATCAAAACATTATTTTTATTTTTACATCGAAATAGTTATTCATCATCTGGTTTTGCACATGTTGGTGTTATTTATGATAATCAAAATCGTACTGTCATAGAATATAATACAACAAATAAAAATAGTTTATCATTTGTACCTGATTCTAATCTTGTTTATGATCTATGTGAAAAAACATTTCATGAACGTTATTCAATATTAATGTCATCAAATTTATCAGCATATGAACGAAATGAAATTAAAAACAAACAAATTGGTTGTGCATATATTGATCTATTATCGAATGTTGTACCAATTATTCGTTGTGATGAAATACCTTGTAATCGAACAGCAACTGTCATATGTCAAAAATTACCAACATTAAAAACTGACGTTATATTTGTTAAACGGTTAGTTAATGTATTTATCTTAAACAAAAATATTTGAATAAGTTTGGGTGTGGGTGGGTGGGTGAATGTGGGTGTAGGTGTGGGCAGGTGGATGTGTGGGTGGGTGGATGTGGGTGCAGGTGTGGGTGGGTGGGTGTAGGTATGGGTATGGGTGGGTGGGTGTGGGCGTACTCTGTTTATGTCGAGTCACACACTCACACCCACCCACTTACATCTACACCCACCGGAACAACTCCTTGTTGCACTATAAAGAATAAAGAATAAAGGATTTATTAATCATCTAAAGATCTAATAATAATTTATTTTCTTTTTATTTTCTAGTGAAAAAATCGAAACGCAAATGAAGAATGATTTAATTTATCTATCAACTGGTCAATCACCGGTTTCTGAGTATTCAAGCTCTGTTGGCAGAGATTTTGCTCCAATCTTTATTGTTTTAGCACTTTTATCTATTCTTACATTTGTTGGATGTATGACTAAATTTCGTAATCATCGTGTATTTAATAATATTAGAAGAAGACATAATACAGATTCTGTCTATACTCAATTGGCATCACCCAATGAATTTGGTTTAAATTAGAAAACATAATTTTTTTTTGTATATATAAATCATGAATGTACGTTCAAAACGAATGTTTTTCAGTTCATTTTCTTTTTCTCATAAATATACAATAGATATAAAAAAAGCACATTGTATTCGATTCTTTTACATTTGTCATGTCAACATATACAATATCAATAAAATCTAGCGTCAGACAATTTACGAAAAAAAAGCAGAGAAAAAAAATACTCGATAGATGTGGAGAGAAAAAACTCAAGAACGAATATTCTGTTTTTTTTCGTTATCGATATAATGTACAGTATTTTATCGTATCCATTACAGATCACTAAATTACCTTGAATTCATTGTATCTAAAAAGTAACAACGAATGGGAAAATATATTCAATACAATTATTATGTTAATAATTTTATAAGATTTCTCATTACGATCATATAAAACAAAGTAATTAGTATAATAAACAAGTAAGATTATAATATTTTTATTTATACAAAAAAAAATTGAGTTCATTTATGTAAATTTATATTCAAGGTTTTTATTATTCATCTTAAAATCTGGCTAAATTTCAGCAAAACGAATGGATAATTATCGAAGAAGAAGGAGAAGGAGAAGAAGGTATGAATTCTAAATATGTAGAATATTTTATCGGTGTCATTTAAATGAACAAGTTTCCTTTTTCACTTGAAAACTCAATCGATTGGAATTATTTCTTATTCGATAATATAAATTGTACGTTCAAAAAAAATATAGTATTTTTCTCTACTCGGATATGAAGGTGTCAATATCTAGATTAATCATCTAAGAATATACGCTTTGAGATATGTATATATAAGACACCCTAGAAGGATCAATCGATCGTGTAGAAGTACTATACAGACACATAAATATAATACATAAGGATTAGATTGAATAAAGATAGACAAGAAGAAAGAAAACAGATTGATTTATGATGCTTCTTTATCATATTGTTCCACATAAATGGAAATTTTACTGAGTTTTTTTTGTCATGATTAATATTGGTAGACTATAATAAAAAAAGACATTTCTTTTCACTTTATAGTATTCTGCAATTTATTAATAAATAGCCAAAAATATTCTTAAATGTGATATATTGTCCTTGTTATGAGGCTCTTTTCAAGGTTCATACGTACATATATGCACATTTGTGAATATTCAGGATATTACCTTCATTCGGTCATGCCAGACGTTATGAAGGTTTAATTACATTTACACGTAATTGTTCAAACTTCAATATTGCCTATCAATGTATTTCTTTTTTCTCCTTCAATACAAACAGGCAAAACTAATTAACTATAAAAGCGAACTAACATTTTGTACATGACTACTACATAAGAGTAGTAGTAGTTGTCGTCGTTCATTGTTTCCATCGAGCAACGACAGGTGTTATTCTAATGAATTTTATGTGTCACTAATTTTCATAGTTGTGTTCAATTGTAAAAAAAAAAGTAATTACAATCATACGGAAGATTAATAAAATATTTGATTCTATATCGTCTCTGTGTACTCGTTATCTTAATGAACTTAAAGAATGATAACAAAAATAGAATAGTTTATTGTTCATAATGATATAGAAAACCATAGGAAGCACCATTATTCATTATCTGTATTGTCGTAACATTATCATTGAAAGATGATTTAGAGCATAGAGAATTGACATGTACGTGTAGATAATACAAAAAAAAGACAAGAAAACGAGTTTCATCTGCTTTCTAGCTTGCATGTGTATATGTACAATGGTTTATTGACATATTGATCATCGCATATGTGTAAGCAGTTCAATGCATTCATACATCATATCTTCTTCCTTTTTTTTCTTTCTCTTTTTCTTTTATCTGTCAGATTGAATAACGCTTCGTTGCGTCTACCATCGTTTTTTTTATTCTTCATTGTTCTTCTATACAGTTCGGTATAATCGATTAAGGAAGGTGACAAGCTCATCGTATATTGTTCTTGAGTAAACAATACGATAAGTTTTGATTTCGATTTTGAATTGATACTGAATAAAAATGAATATTACAGGTAAATACCTTAGTATATATCAATCCTTTGTATGTACAGTATTGAATATAAAATAAGTAATAGTTCTTCAATGAAAAAAATCTTATAGTTCATGACTTTTCAAGTGGGTTGTATAATAACATATACACACATACACACACACACCGTGATGATAGAAAGTGTTTAGATTTGTTTACTATATTCACGTATTCTTTCTTTTTCGATTGTTTAAAGAGTAGCACGCATGCATGTTATACATAATTTCTGTTTTATAACTAATAGTTACATATTTGTTAAATGCGTAGTTAAATACTAATAAATCATTTTTGCAAGTCACACTCAGTTTTTTTTTTGTCCTTCGTTTTTTTTCCGCAGAGAAGTCATAGTACGGTAGGAGCAACAAAAAAAGAAAGTAGTAGAATCAATAATGGCTGATGACCTCGCATGAAATGAGAATGCATGTATGTATGTATGTATGTGTTTAAGAAGAGAAAAAACGATGTGAATATTTCTATTTTTTAACAATGCAGACAAACAACATTAACAAAGAAAAGAGAAGACATATAGAAATGAAATAAAACAAAAAGAAGGACTTGAGTTTTTCTTTTGTCGTTTATCATTTTGTACATGGTAACACTGATTGTTAACAATGAATCGCATCGATGAAGAGGAAGATAATACAGATATTGCCGCGGTAATGATAACAGGTGAGAAGAAGAGAGAATATAAGAAAAAAAGAAAGAAAAAGAAAAAGGAAGGTTTTACGCTTCTATATAATATGTACTGTTTAAATATGTACGAAAACTGATTTGCGTCGTCCATTTTGCATTACAAATCTTGCACACATTCATCTTTTCTTCGTAACAGGAGAGCTCTTGATATGTGTATATATATATATGTTTATATATATGTATGATTGAACAGATGACACAACAACCTTTACTTTAGTCGATCAATTTCCTTCTGTGCAACCAGCTCCAGTGTATAGCAGTAGTGACAGCATTTATTCAAGCAAACAAACTAGTAACACATCTTCTCGTTCAAAATATCAAACAGCATCTCGACCGACCTCTTTATCACCGACCCGACATTTACTTTCTTCGAATGATAATGTTATTAAAGATGTAAAAAAACGTCGTCGACATGCAAGTGATTCAAATACAAATCATATAAAAAGTATTCCCACATCACTCGTTATTTCATTTCTTCGACATTTACGTAACGAATTACGAGCTACAAGTGATAAAAAAAATGATTATCAACAACATATTAAACAGGTATAATATTATTTCTTATATGAATATTATATAGTAACACTATTTTTTAATTCATTCGAGTCAAAAAAAAAGAAAAGTTTTTTTTTCTTTTATTTAAATTAATCGTTGTTACATAATGACGTATTTTAATAGACATGCATTTTTATGACTATTTTACATTTGATTAGATTTTATTTTATTTTTCTTGATATATAGAAATCATCTGCAAGAACTAATCGTACTCAAATATTAACAATAGATTTAAAAATGTCAAATGAAAATTTATCAACAACAAACGATAATAATGAAATTTTAACATTAATTGATTTACTTGTTCTTCGTGTTGAATGTTTAGCCAATGAAAATAAATTAATTTCAAAAAAGAAACATAAAAAAGATAATTGTCCAAGTGTTGCTGAAGTTGATCAAAATTTAATTGAATACCTATATTATCTTTTTACAAGATTTATTCATGATGAAACAAATTCATCGAATATATTACGAATACCAATAATTGATAAAAATAATTTTGTTAGTGTTTGTCAAACTTTAGTACGTAATGGTTGTTTTGATATACCACAACCAAGTGTAGAACTTTCACCAGATCAATCAAGTTCAGATACAACAAGTAGTAGTGATAAAACATTAACTCAACAAACATTTGTACGTGAATATAATCCCGATACAGACACAATGTTGGCAGAGAAATCATCGATAGACGGTGAAAATCTTTCAACAACATCAGCTGAACAAGAAACATGGCTTATTGTAGATTTAGAAGGAACACAATCGGAAGATTCAATGGCAACTTCTGAAACAATGGTAAGTCATTTTTATAGATGTAGGACAGCTGGTGTACAGAGAATATTCATTAATGAACTGGATATTATTGATTCAGATAATTTATTAGCTTACGAGTAGATATATTATGCAATTGTATCGATATAGACTTACATTTTTTGTGAATCGTTCGATATATTTGTTGAATTAGCATTGTATTTCATATCGATTATAGAAAATTTATCTGAAAACAAAATCAAATCTATTTAGTATGATAATTTTCTTTTATAGATAGTCTGTCTCATATTATTATGATAATATGGAAATTATTTTAAAGAAGTTTTTCCATATGAATCTATCGATATAATAGATATGATCATGACATTTATATTTTTTTTAGAGTACTAGGAATACTCTCTTCGAATATCATAAGATTATCTGATACAGAATAGTTATTATAAGATAGATAGATATATATATCGTTTTCTTCCGATATTATTGCTACCATATTAAAAAAAATGATAAGGACTGACAAGGACAAGTAAGACCACCTATTGTGATCTATTAATTGATTATTATATAAAATAACAATTTGTTTAATCAGTATTCATATCATTTATTAGAAGAAAAACAATATTTATAATTATAATATTAGCAAAGAATTTTGTTTAAATATTAGAATTAGAATTTATTCTTTACAAACAAATTCTTTTATTAATTACATATAATAATTTCAAGTTTATTTACATGACAAACTCAAACCTTAATAATTTATATGATGAAAACTTATGAAGAAGAAATCATTTTTTAAATTTCAAATATTATATAAATCAAATTGTAATTAAATTCGTTGATATTTATCAAAACACTTTCTTTTTCTTTTTTTTTAATACTTACCATGAAATATTCCATTATCATGTCCTTTTTCTTCTTCGAATAATAACCTCGAATATAACTATTTGTGAATCCTTGAGTATAAAATAGATGCATATAATATTGACCTTTATATGTTTGAGAGTAGTTTGTCATTCATCATCATCATTATTCGATGACAGTTAAAGTGTAAGAATAACGATAAAATATGTATGAGTTATATACGCTTATTTGAATACGAAACAATCAACAATAATATATCTCTGATGAACACATTATATTAGTTTTCTACCTTACTCTATTCAAGTGTCACTTGCCATTATCGTCATCTGATGAACAATTACTAATAACGAATGATAACTATAGATCATTTGAATCTGAATCATCACCTAGTATATATCTATCACCAAATTCTTCATCAATTGATATACAAAACATGGTACAAGAACTTGATGATATAAATAATCCTTCGAGTACATCATTCAATCAAGGTAAACAATATATATATATATACTTTTGTTTTCTATTGAATAACATACTTGTAAATAGATGGTTCTTTATTGAATGTCGTCTCCGAATCGAAAACAACAATATCGACCGATTCATTAAATGATAATACTCAATCGAACAATAACATTTGTACAAGATTAACTAATGATGATAGTGCTATCGAGAATAGCGAACCGATAACAATGAATAATACTGATAAAATGTCTCGACGTGAAAAAAAAATGCATGAACGTTGGACAGTATCGACAAAAACTGATAAGAATGACAATGAACAATCATCAACAAAAGCCTTATTAACTGTCGAATTTCCACCAATTGCTGTACTTCGACGTAAAGTTTCACCATCATCATCATCAACTACAATAGATAAAAAGGATAAGAATGAAATTGAAACTGAAATTAATACAGATGATAAATTAAATTCAACTCAATCGACAAATACCGAGGTAAATAAATTTATAAATCTTTCTTTTTTTTTCTTTATTTTATAAAAATTTCAATATGAATATAAAAATTCAATAAGAAATCGATCAAGGATGATGTAAAGAAAATCTAAATTATATCTATCAAAAAGAGACAGCAGGGGTAATTCACCATAGGTGTCATATTATGATTGTTACCAACTTTAATAATTATATTTTGTAAAAAAATAGAATATGTTAAATAGAATTGCTTGAAGACTTTGTCCTATATGTAAGAAAAGAAGAAAAATTGTTCAAGTACAATTAAATCTTTAGTGAATAGATTGCCGTAGGGTTAGAGTAAATTAGATATGAACACTTTTGAGAGTAAGATGCTTTGGGCAATTAGAATAAGTTGTTGAATTTATCAATGTGCTCAAATAACTATATATGCTTTCATTGACCGAATACTTTTACTTATGAAACCTTGAAAAAAAGATCAAAAAAGAAAAAGAGAAAAAATCTTTACCGTTTCTTAATGAACATATTAAACTGTTGTCAATCAAAACTATTCAACTTTAGTATAAAGACGATGTATTCATTGAGTAGTTTTACTTCTACTTTTTTTTTTATCATAATTATTCTGTTGTCTCCTCCTTCACATCATCATCATAACAATATTCATCGAACTAATGAAAGCATAACTAATTATACACTGGATCGATCAATGTCTACCTCAATAACCGTAACGATATTATCGTGTTTCATCAGTTGTCCTTGAATGTCAGTCAATTTTGAAATTTTAATTATTCATTTCAACTATAATAATTCTGCTGTTTGATTGACCGATTCTTTAACTAGATTGACCGCTTTGAATTTCTATGTCTGACAATACTATATACAGCTTTAATTGAACAAAGTGTCGACATTTTCTTTTTTTCTCCTTCTTTAATATGATCATATACAAGATATTTTAAAGTTCAAGTGTATATATTCAACTTTATTTCTTTTTTCTTTTTATTTGTAGGAGATTAACACATCGCCAACAATAATCATGGTGAACAAAACCAATCCTGATCAAATAGTTGAATTATCATTGGAAGGTACAGAGAGAAAAAATTCATTATTCTCATTTTGTTTGTAAACGACAAGAATAATATAAAATAAAAAAAAAAGAAGCGAGAATTTCTATCAATACTAATCATAATTTCATCAATAGAAAAAATGCATACACATGTGTGTACACGAGAATAAAATACAAGGTCGATAAAATCCTGTTTATTGTATCGATCCCACCTATGGATGATTTCTTTTTTTTATTTCTCAAATGATTGATTGCTATCGTTTTCATGTATTACACATATGGTCAACGATTGAATCATCAATATAATTTGTATAGAAACGAAAAAAAGTTTCCTCTGTGTGTGTGTTTTTTTCGTTATGGTTTTTATCTAATTTTTTTGCTTTTTCATTTAGATACACCAGCAATGATAATTACTGATGTTAGTAAAAACAATGATGATGGACAACTACCAGTAACTGTACCCGAAGTGATATGTTTATCGGAAGAAGAAATAATGATGAGAGTGAAACAAGGTCCATTATTATCAACAACTATGGAATGTCCTACAGACACAATAACAAATCTGAATCATGAATCAGTTGATAATCAACTAACTAATGAAGAGAACAGTTCGGCTGTAATAACTAATCCATCTGACTCAAACTTGATGTCTTCTTCTTTGCCGTTAATATCAATAGCTCCTCCTCCTTCTTTGACGTTAACTACAGATGAGAACAAATCTATCGAACCTTTATCAAAAGAAAAAGGCGAAGAAAAAATAGAAGAAGAACAACGTTGTAACGACGACTATAACGCCGACGAAGAGAAAAAGAACATCAGTAGCTTCATACACGACTACCACGCGTCGGGAATAATATTAATAAACGACGACCCAGCACAAACAGCCTTGTTACACGAAGAGAAAAAAGAAAAAGAAGAAGAAGAAGAAGGAGAAAGAGAACGACCATCATCGCCATTACCAACGTTAGAGCAATTCAACCAGCAGCGGACAGAAGATGAGTCGCCAGTGCAGACGCCATCAAACGCTTTAAATACAATGGCAACGGCTAATATTGATGAAAATGAAGAATTATATAAAAAAGTTGAAATCGAAGAAATACCAGATGATGAAGAAGAAGTTATATCAGCTCAAAATGATGAATCAATAGAACCAACGGATTATATTCACACTGATGATGAACCAAAACAATCATCATCATCATCATCACAATCAAATAATACAACTATTAATGATGATTCTTTAAAATTTGGTAATGTTCTATCTTGTTATGAAAAAGCATTATCTAAAGTAGCTGATACAACATATGATGAATCATTGGAACCCTCGATTGCTGTATTAGCTAAAGAATCTTTAATAACACCTCAAGAGCCCGCCAATGATCCTATTGCACTACGTGCTTTACAACGTTTTGAAGAACGTATGAATGCTGCTGCTGCTGCTGTTAAAACTACTAGAGAAGATACAAATTCATTAGCAAATAAAGGCAAATCACCATGGTCAGCATCCCTTTCAACATCAAGAAAATCACTTGAAAATCTATTGAAAGATGAAGAACAACAATTTCGTTCAACTGCAGTTTCATTTAATGATGAATTAAAATCAGTATCATCATCTTCTCAAGCAGATAGTTATATTCGACCACGTAAAACATTTGATGATAATAGTCTTAATTATGGAACAGCACTTAATTTATTTACGACAACAAATTCAACTACTGATCATACGACTAATAATGAAGATGATCAAAAATTAGAGGAGGAGGAAGAACAACAGCAGCAACCATCAACAATAGTAGAAAATGATGATGACAAACGAGGTGAGTAAATTATAAGCAGCTGCATGCACATTTTTTCTAGTCTACTGGACGAGTATCTATTACACTATGGAATTGACAGGAGGTGATAACAGACAGACTTGTACACCTAATTGTTCCCAATAGCTTATGTCTTGTTTCTCGCCTTTCTCTAGAATGTTGATTAGGGATTTACCCGGCAGTTTGGTGATTACATCAGCACAAATTATTTACATATCAAAAGAGAAAATGGGCACACAATAACATATACGATATTAACGAGTACATAGAACATGATTTCATGGTCTATAATAAATTTTTTATAAATCATTTTTCGATACCTATACATATATGTAAAGGTTTGTTAATGTCTTCGTTGTTCTCTAAAATAAGATCTCCCATCTATTGATAGACTAGCATTCATAAACTTATCTAAAAGGTCTTACAATTCAACAAAAAATAAAGAACAAGCACAAGTGCACATAGAACTTAATGCAGCAGAAAAAGTTCATATTTGCTTAGTGCGGTGTTCGTCTTTTATCACTGTAGTGTAGTACTAGCAATCGAATATTTTCTTTTATCAATAGAAAAAAAAAAGAAACAAGTAATGTGAAACCTCTGGCTACTCTATATTAATATTAAAGATGAAACTAATCAATAGAACAAGAACGAATGAATGATTTCTTCTTCTTCGTCTCTCTTTCGTATGATTATCGTTTGGTTAAGTTATGAAAAAGTATATCGCTTCAAGGTTGTTTATTTTAGTCACGTACGATTAGCATATCTATACAATGTGTAACATATTTTTTTTTTGATTCTTTATTTTTTATTATTCTAGTAGTTGTTGATAATAAATCAATGATGAGTGCTGACATTAAAGATCAACATGATGAAGAAAAGCAAGATATAGTAGATGATACAATAAACACAAATAAAAATGACCTTATAAATGAAGCAGAAAATTCAAATATATTATCATCAACAATATCAAGTGATAATGCACGAATAAATAGTTCATTAGATACAGTTATTTCACAGTCATCAACAACTGAACAACCAGCTTTTACACCTTATCGTTTTCAATTAGAAGGTCGTCGTCGTTTAAATACTGTTGAACGTATGAGAGAACGTCAAAGTCGTGAATCACTTACTATGACTGATCAACAACAACAACAACCAACAGTAGTAGCTCAAACTGATTATACAGTAAAATCTGAAGAAATACAAGATCCTATAATTCGTCGTGCACTTGAACGTTTTGATGAAAAAAATCGTACATTAACTCAAACAAAATCAATGAATTATGATGAAATTCAAGATCCTGTTACACGACGTGCCTTAATGCGTCTTGAATCAAATTTAAAACGAACAATTCCTCCTACTCCTCCAACAACTACAAATGATTCTAATGAAACATGGTATACGGAAAACTATACACTTGGTTCATTACAACCTGCAAATGATCGTTTATCACGTTATAGTGAATCATCACAATCACCAACATTTAATAATAAAGCAAAACATATATCAATACATCAACGTTATGGTGCACCATCATCATCAACAGATATGTCTACAATAAATGATATGAATTCAACTAATGAAAATAATATACCTGTTATGCGTGTACCAGCACAACCAATCTATGTTACATCAAATAATCAACAACAACAACAACTACAACCTCTTAGTTTACGTCAACGATCACGTTCAGAAGATATGCTTACATCAAGAGATTTGGTAATTGGTCAAACAACAAATCTTGATGATGTTGATATATCAAATCAATTACAACGAAATCGTTCATCCAATGAAATGTCTACAAATCAATCTGGTTTTCATTTACCAAATACATTAATTAAAAGTCTTGAACCAACATTTGTTCGTACAGCAGAATCATCTACTAGTTATGCAACACCAACACAATCATATTCTACATATAGTTGTGAATATACACGTCCACGTCGTAATGTTGGATTACCATCAATAGAAACATCAACATCATTTAATCAAGAAACAAATCAATTACCACCGAAATATGGTCAGCAGAATGATATACAACGTCCAACACCATATCGACCAGCTGTTGAAAATCAATATCAAACACAACCATCATCTGCTTTTGCTGCACCTCTTCGTTCTGCTACAATTCCATCAACAAATAATTATTATAGTCAACAATCTTTACCAGCACCTTCGTATAATTCAATGTATACATCAAATAATTCGAATCAATCACCTTATTCTGATGATCCAATGTAAGTTTAAAAGCAGAAATCTCTTTTGCATATAAGGAAATATTTCTTTTCTTTTCTTTTCATTAAAGTGTTCGTCGAGCACTTGAACGATTTAATTCTCAAATACAAAATAGTCTTCTATCAACAAATCAATATCAACAACCAAATAATTATTCATCACATCAGGGAAATTTTCAAGATAATTACCCAAATTCAAATCGTTCAACATTAATGACAACAAGTACTAGTAGTAATAGTAGTATGGGAGGTTATCAATCAATAATAGGACGTCGTCGACAGACACGTCATGATGATCTAAATAATTCTTATATTGATAATACAAGTATAGGTGATGGTTATTCATCATCAATATTTGGTAATTCACATAATCCATATACAATGGGAAATCAATATATGAATATGGCAGATGAACCTCCAGCTATTCCACCACGTTTTCGTCGAGAAAATTTTCGAAATGATGATATTAATGATGCATATCGACGACATTCGATTGATGAATATCTCTCAGAAAATATTAATAACAACAACAATAATAGCAGTCAAACACTTCCACGAGATACATTTATTCATCATGCATATCCAGCAACAATAACAAATTCATCAGGTTTTCGACCAATCGATAATCATTATAATCAACAATTTGATCCATATAATACAATATTACAAGAACAAGATGATTTACGTGATCGAGTACCATCACCATCAAGTATTCATTCATCAGAAAGTTCGAAACAACAACGACCAACAAGACCAAGTCATATTCGAGCACCAATGATTCATACACAAAGATTACCTCCACCATCTGTATCCACACGAACAAATCTACACCAACAAAATGGTCGTAGAAATAATGAACAAATGATGTCAAATAAAATGTCACCAGATAATTCACAATCACCACCGTCAGGTAGAAATTATTTCATTCTAGATTTATAATCTTATGCATAATTTATCGTTAGACTCTCTTTGCTTCATTGAGCAGAATTTCTTAGTTTAAGTACATATCTGGCAAGCGAATATATAGATGTTCGACATTATTATTAATTATTCTTGAGCATTTTTTATACATTCTGATTATACTTTCTTGATAATAATCTATTCCATACTCGGAATAAATTATAGAAACTGAAACCTTTGAAAATATCCTTGTGAACATTAATAAAAAAAAACCTATTCAGGGTTACATTGAAGCCTTATAAAAAAAACAGCAACATTTTCAAGTAACTAAACGATTCTCATCAACAATATTAGTTTAGATTAAAAATAGCTTTTCATAAGACTAATGTCCTTGATATCTATACAATTATTTTGTACAAAATATTATTAGCTTTTATGTACATATAAAAACAAACAGGAAAATTAATTCCACTAGACTAAGTATAAATATTTAACGATACGAGAGTAATTAGTTTATTTTTTTCTACAATGTTGATCAATAATTTCGATATTTTAGGTCAAAATAATGGTCATATATCAGGAGATTCTGTATTTCATCGTCTTGCTTATACAGGAACGAAAGCATCATTATCAAAATCAAGTTCAAATTCATGTTCAAATTTATTAAATAAAAATTCATCACAAATTCCATCAAATAATTTAAAATCATGTGAAATTGAATTTGAAGAAACATCAAAACCAATTGAAAATAATAATACGAACGATGAAATATCATTATTAACAAATAAATGTCAACGTTCAAAATCTGTTGATGGTCGAGCTAGATTAAAGAATTTGCAATCTCGTACGGCTTCGACGACGACAAATAATAATAATAATCAAACAATAATTGATCATGAAGAAAATGATATTGATGATGAACAACGAACAGTACCATCATCAAAATTTATGCCTATTAATAATGGTCGTCGTGATGGACCATCACCACGTGTACCACTTACACCAACGAGTGCATATCGAACATCATCATTAAAACGTCCATCTAATGGAACTAGTTTTACATATACAAAAGATAATCAAGGTATTCGTACACAAAGTTATAATGGTACTCCACTTGAATCTGAAAGTCAACAACCGGAAATTGAAAATGATGAGAATATGTCATATAATGATGATAATTATCAACCAAAAATATTAGATAATAGAATACGTACAGCTATTCCTGTTCATCGTTATGGAAATAATAATAATCATAATCATAATCAACCATCACAACCGATATCATCTGTTACAAATACACCATCACGAATAAAACCACCAACAATAATTCCAATTACTTTCGATAGGAGAGATTCCAATTCATCGACGACAGATGTTAACAACAGGTTCGGATTAATTAAAAAATATATTTTTATAGTTTTAACTTATGACCTTGTTTTAACGAGTACTATTTCATTGCATGAAAGATCATCTTAATAGATTCAGTTGAATAAGTTATTCGTATCAGACAAGGTCTAATTATGTACTAGTATTTAGATGCTAACTGTATTGGAATGATCGAATATTAGTTCCATTAATTACGACACTCATTAAATCTTGTTATCTTTCGGGGTGTCTGTTCGATTGGTAGCCATGTATATCTAATTCTTATTTGATTATCATAAGGTTGCTGTCGGGGAATGTCAAAGACATCTATAGAAAGAATCAGATAACAAGATCTTATATCTAATTATTAGATTAAAACAAAATGTATTTTCAGAGTATCTATAAAAAATTAATAGAATTAGCATCTTCATCATCATCATCTTGTTCTAATTTACAATAAATCTATTTTCAGAACACCAAGACGTACGGATGAACATCGTCGTTCGTCTCCTACTGGTCAACGACGAAATATACCTGTTTCAGTTTTTTCACCAGCTAAACATGATACTAAACGTCCAGCACCTGCACCACCCACATATAATTATGAATCTCAACAACCAACATCTTACTCGGCTCGTTTATCAACCAATGATAATCATTATACTCATAAAACTAATGAACAAGACGTGGATAATAAAATATCTTCAACAAATTCTGATCTCAAAACATCAACAGGAAATCTTATGAATGAATTTACAACTACAACCGATAAACATGATAATAATAATAATAATAATAATAATAAAAAGATGAACGTCTTTGAACGGCTCTTTCGCGGTAATAAGAAAAAAAGTTAATTCAAATTCATCTTGTAGATATTATTCTTATAATACACGCGCATTTCATACCCGTTTGTGAGAATGACTCTTAATAATTATTTTATTTGCGCGTTCGCATTATTTTTTACCGGTTGTAAAACGAAATCTTAACTTACGAAAGATCAATTTTCTATTCAAAAAAGAGCCTCTGCTTTTTCTTTGTGTTGCTTTTTTTTAAACAAACGGTGTTGATGTTTCTTTATATTGTTTAACCTAATTTTCCTTTTGCTTATACTCTCTTCATTTATATTGAAAGCACTCTGTTTTTCTCACGTTCTTTTTTTTTGTGTTATTTTTGTATTTTGAACAAAAGATACGCATCTTTTGTCTGAAGTTTAGATTAATAAATCAGCCGGATCGAGCGAATAATGCTTTATTATATTATCGTTCTTTCTTCGATATATATCTCAAAACCCATCTCCAGCATTTTCGAAAGATCAAGTATTCAATAAACAGTTTGTTTGCTAGTGACATCAATGGATAAGAATTGTTACTATAATCATTTTTGATTCGGTGATACTATCTTTTTTTTTAGACCAAACTATCTAAAGTTAGGTATAATACAAACAGTTATTTAATATTGGTAATATCAACAGTCGTAATATTAAAACTCGGTTTTTGTTTGATATCATTATAAAATAAAAATCCATTAGTCACATTCTCGAATATAGTCCTAGAGAGAATAAATATAAACATGATTCATCATATCTTTCATTTCGTTATATGTATTCACATGGCTATTTCACAACAATGTGAAATTACTATTTACTGTCAATAAATCAATATAACAGGTGGTCGTCGTTTCTGTAAATTATAACTTTGACATTATTCCTAATTGAAATAGGTTTGTTAATTTGCTTTTGACAATTATTTCTTTTGTATTTAGAGATGAAAAATACCTCGTTTGTTAAATATACATTTTCAGATGTCTCGTAATAAACGTAAATTAAATATTACCGAGTCAAACACAACTGACATTGAAGAACCAATAGAAAAATATGCAAAAATTGAATCTGATTCTACTGATCTTCTTCGTTTAGACGATAAAAATTTTAATGAAACTGATTATCAAAATGCATTTCAAACAATTGCTAATAAATTAATGAATGGATATGAATTAGTTATAAACAAAGAACATAATTTTCGTTTATGTGAAATTGAATTTTATTTATATCATCAAATTCGTCATCAAGATACATTTGCACATCGACATCCTGAACAAATACATTATTCAAATTGGTATTTTCATCGACAAGGTACATCATCAACAGCTAGTTATAAAGGTGGAACTTACAAGTAAAATAAAATTAAATACATCTATTTTTAAGCCCTTGTTTTTTT
>CAJNOI010000065.1:51592-99871 GCA_905250115.1 Adineta steineri | reverse complement strand
AAGTAAAATAAAATTAAATACATCTATTTTTAAGCCCTTGTTTTTTTCTCTAGAGGTTTAGATATAACATTTGGTTCACTAAATGATACTTCCTACGGTGGTATACTTATTCGATCAATAGAAAATAAAGAAACTAAACAAATCTATGAAGGAAGTTGTTTAGTTGTTGATGCTATATTAAATTTATGTAATAGTGAAACAATCAAAGAACTCGTTGAAATAAAATTAAATAAAAATTTACATGTTTTTAATCAAAATCAATTTATCTATTTACGTTCATGCAAATCTCAAACAAATCAAGATATTATTGCTTCACCACGTGTTGGTTTAACATTAAAAGTTCCATCACTAGATCGTGAACGTTTTTTATTTCGTCCATATCGTTTTACATTAAAAAATTATTACCCAAAAAAAATGAAAATTACAGTTCTATTAGCATTAGCTGCTGAAAAATATTTTAATAATAAGAAAGAAAATTTTACTGATTATGCCAAAGAATTAGCTGCAAGTACAAAAACTCGTCAAGCAACACTTATGATTAATTTAAATGATTTACAAACCGGTTATGATATGGATATATCAAAAAAGACTTCACCATTAGTTGATTATTATAAGAAAAATTTTACAACAACAGATTTAGCTCAAGCTTATGGAATTTGGATTAAAAAATATCGAACAAATTAAATTAATTGTTTTCTTTTTATGAAATAAAATACAGATTTAAATATTTAGTCATCATCTCGTTAAAAGATTAGCATACAGAAGGTAATTGAATAAGAAATATTGTTCATCAAAAGATCAAAGAAAATACATTGTAAAAAGAGCTTTTTCTTGATTTAACGGACTGTTAAATATATATTTTTTTCGAGTACTTTTAAGCTCTTAATCTTTCGACGTTTTTCATCATATAATGATGTCGCAGGTCTACACACTTATTATTTCTGATGTTATTTTCTTTATTATTTATATACCTCGTTGTTCGTGATCTCGATATATATGTACACATGTTTTTCTTCATTTTTCGTAAGAGAAAATAAACCATGTGTACAAGTGCAGATAAATATATTAAGAGAGAGAGAAAGTTAACAAATAGTACGTCGATTTAAACTTAAAACAACGTTTTTTTAACCTTTACTGAAAGAATAATGTTTAAGAATATATTCTCATTCACTATAAGTATTATCTAACAAAGCAGGTTACGGGAGCGTACATTTTTAATCAAGTAAGTTCTTAGGAAATTATTTTTAAATTTTAATGAAAATGTCATATGGAAGATAGAACTTAATCTAAGTAATGTTTTACGTTTTACTATACTTATAAAATATTAAAATGAACAATAAAATATTTGAAAATAATTATTTATAGGCTTTTTTGAATTATTATTATTATTTTTATCTCTATAACAATCTTTTCTTTTTCTTTCAAAGGTCGTCAATTGCATATATAAAATGAGGTATTTTTTTCTTTTATGACAGGTATACACTAGACAGCTACAATCACATGCTTACTAATGCGCAACATGCATCGATTGTATATATATATATATAATCAAAATGAATTGCTCTCGTCTTATTTATTTTACGTATCATAACCCTTCTTTTTTTTTTCATTCATCATTACATATTTTTTCGTTATCATTGTCAATCATATGTGATTCAGTAGAGTGATTGCATATATTGATGATATTTTTATTGTATCTACACGTGGATAAATAAAACGTATACTAATCAGTATATATATGTAAAATATGGGCAGAATTTTATCAATCACAATAAACAAGGATTATATAGTGCACATATGATAATCACTCATCCATTAAAAATATTTCACAATAAATACGTATTTTATTTTTCATATATTGTTTTATAATCAAAGATCAAGGTAAATATTTCAGCAAAATAAGAACGAAGAAAAGTTAAAGCAATTATCGAGGGTGTATATACATAAAAATTTGAGAATCTGAAAACAGCTGTTATTTTGTATATAGATGACCTCGATATAGTACATATAGAATGTATGAAACAAACATTTAACTATATATATATATATACATGTATATATATATATCTATACGTACGCATATATATATACATTTGTTTATATCGAGGTAGTTAAAAAAAGAAGATCGCGCTTATTCTCGATGGATACAATAGCCGGAAGGAATGTAAATAGAAGAGTAGAAGAAATAATGAAGCATGACTCATGACGACGCCGACTACCATTACGGTCGTGATGGCTTGGCATACAGCCATCAGCTGTCTCTGCCGTATTCCCGTATTTTTTTTTCTTTCCATTTGCTTCAATTATTTCTGCTGCTGCTGCTTCTTTTTTTCTTCTTCTTAACAAATATTTATTTTGATAAGAATACAATATATATATATATATAGATTATTTGCTTTGTATGCATTCGAGATATATGTGTTGAATGCTGTTAATATTACATAACTTATTTGATCATCTGTTATTCAAGATGGTAATTTGTCCTCGAAATATATATATTTTTCATTCTACGCAGTTTTTATTATTTTTCCTTCCTGGCATGATTGTCTATGACCTAAATGTAATTATGCAAGCATGCCATCTTCCTTTTTCCGTCTTTTTTCTTACTCTGAAAACGACAATAATAGCAGACTTTTCTCGACGTCGAGTTCGACTATAAGGTCGCATAGCAAAGAAGACAAGACGAAGTGCTCGCACGCACACACATACACACACGAGAGAGAGAGAGCGAGAGGAGAGAGAAAAGAAAAAGGAGAAAACAAATGCGCGAGCGCATGCGGGTTGAAAAAAAAAATGCGAATAACAGCGCACTACTGGTGGGAGGGGAGTGTATGTGTAAAGGCGACGCGCGGGCAACGTAGAAGGGAAAAAAAGAAGGACATAAAACAGACCAAGAATGTGCAGTACATTCGCACACCATCATCACCACTACCAACCAACACACGTGTATGTTTCGAGGCGGACTTTTTTTTTTCTTCTATCATTCTCTTTTTTCTCTTCTTCTTACATGCGTACTAACATGAAGTTCACATATCGTCTATTTTTGTGTCTTTTTTCAGAACATAAAAGAAATTCAACAATATTCGATCTCGTCAACAACAAAATTCTGTTTTTATTCTTGACTCATGTTATTATTCTACTAACTATTATCGAACGTATTCTACAATGAAATATTTCTCGTGACAATACTCATCAAAAAAAATATATATATAAAAGGTATTTAGTTTAATCTTAATTTCTAATTCAATTCTATATCGTTAGGAAAAATTTTAACCATATATAATTTATATATTTTAAAATATAAGTACAATAAATATTCATCGCTGTTTTGTATTTATAGCTATTAATTAATGATTAGTAAATCTTTGTTTCACAATATTGTTATATTATCTTTAAAAAATATACATATCTATAGATAGCGTGTATAGTGTAATTATGCATATATAACATGAGTAATATGACTACTATTATATTTTTATTGTTGAACAAGTTGCAATAGAATAAAAATAGACTTCTGAAGATGATCAACATAATTTGTCTATCATCGTTTTTTTACTCTTATTTTACGACTTATTCTTTTCTTTTTTTGTTTCATTCAAAAGTATATATATATATAATGCACCATCTGTAGGTCATACGTTCTTATATAAAAGACGCCATTTCTATCATATTAAAAATCACATAAATGAGTCCATTTATATATGAGTTAACGTACTTAGTGTACTCTTATTCTTTTTTTTTAATATAATCGATCTTCTGATAGTTTAAGATTTTTTCTATTTGCTATTTAAGCACATGTGATTATTGACTCACGATAGTATACTGTATGAAGGCTGATAGGTTATCAATAGTAATCTAGAGGAAAAAAAAGACGAAGAAGAAGAAGAAGAAGAAGAAGAATCAACTTCATCTATGTTTACGACAAAAAAAAGAAAGAAAAAGCGAATACACGTCTGTCTATGCTTGTTACATGAGACGACATATGTGTGTGTTTGAAAGAAACAAAACATAAGAAAAAAAAGGTTTGAGAACCTCTTGTCCTTTGTCGAGAAAAAAGAAATGACTTTTAGGATGTATTTATCGGTTGATTAATAAGCAAGAATATATTTCGAAGATGCTCATCTTCTTCTTTTTGTCTCCCCTCTTCAATTTTGATTTTACTCAAATATATTTTTTCGCCCTCTAATTAGATGTTTCATTATAATATAGAATGGTATTATAAGTAAAGAACGAGTTAGATGTATTTATATAAATATAAATCTAATTTATATTCTCTTTTTTATCTGTCATATTTCTTATTTGAATGACACATAGAGACATAATAATGACGTGTTTATATATTCCTGAACTTGCTGACCTTTCTCCAACAGTTACATTTGCTAGGAAAAAATAATGTTGCATGACAAGATATTTTCTATGTTATATTTAGAATATTTTTTGTTTTTTTTAACAATTCCATATAGATAAAAATCAGATAGATTTGTGGACATAAAAAAAAGGAAAGAACGGCAAGAATTCGATGTTATGTTGTGAAATAATCGTTGAATCAATAGTTACTTTAATATATGTCCATTTCTACTTGATAAATAGGTAAAAAAAGAAATCAACATACACACATATATATATAAGTATATATGCATGAGTCAGGGACACGACTATTTACATTCGTACTTGCCAATTTTCTTTTTTCTACTCTTCTGTTTCTTTACATATTCGCATCCTCATCATCGTCATCTTGTCTTTACGGTAGGTATAGACGTGCTTGTTCTCTCTTCTATGTAATGTTTGACACGTTTACTCGCATTACTGATAAAGAAGAGACACTCATAAAAGAAAAGTAATAGTAAAAGAAAGAAAGAAAGAAAGAAAGAAAGCATCATTGATGAATTAGTTGATTACATAGAACTAATATTTTGACCTTGTAGATTAGAATATATAATATTACGAAATGTTTTTTTTGTTTTTTTAGATTGTCATCAACAAAAGTGTATTTATTTATTAAAATTTTATTATTAATAATCCTCGTTTAAAAACGAGGTTTAATATGCGAGAATGAGTTTTACATCAGACGAAGTCAATTATCTCATCTATCGTTATTTATCAGAATCAGGTATGATATATATTTATTTTTTATGATTATTTTCATTATATAGACATGCATGTTATGACCTTTGCCTTCGATTTTTTTTCTCTCTGTTTCTATTACACTTCAAGATAAATATGTGTAAAGAAGAAGAAAAAAAAAAGTAAAGAATCTTGAAAGACAAGTGTGTTTGTTCATTGGAGTAAATATATCCGAGGCAAAAAAAGTAAATTTTCAGTTATATGATAAGAAGGGAAAAAAAACTGGGTTGTGTTTTTGTTGCCACTACTACAAGTTTAATTTACTTTTTCTATTGAATTATTTATCTCAAATAGTTCTTATAATTTATTTGCCAGTTAAAGTTCACATGACGTCAATCTATAAATAGTACTTTGTAGATGTTACTTTATTGTAGCTCGATAAAACTTTTCTTTTACGTCGTTTTCTTTTTTTGTTGTTGTCATCGTCGTCATTTACGTTCTTCAGCTGCGTGCTCTTGCATACAAATTGGATTTTTTTTCTTTTTTATCCTTGTCGTCTTGCGTTTTATTGTGGCCTCGATAATGCATGTGTTTTCTGGCACAAAAAAAAAGAAAAATAGAAATGACATTGAGGTCGTACAGGGAACAAGTAACGCTCTTGACAATACTATTTTACATAGTACGACAGTCTAATAACAGGATATGTGCATAAATATATTCCATATGTGTTGACAAACATTTTGTTAAAACGACAAATCAATAACAAGAGAACGAAACCTGCGCTAGAGTACACATTGATGTTTGCTTCAGAATAAAGCAGCGTACTTCACATTCTTTTCTTTCATAACATCAAATATGTCGATAGACGACAGACAAATAACAATGACAAAAATATAATAGAAAAAAAAAAAGAAAATAACATGGTTTTTTACTTTTCTTTAGGCTTTGTTCATTCAGCTTATTTATTTGGTCTTGAAAGTCATATTGCTCATACATCAATTAATGGCAATAGTGTACCACCAGGTGCTCTTCTCTCACTTATACAGAAGGGTCTTTATTATACTGAAGCTGAATTATCTATTGGTGATGTAAGTTTGAACAGATGTCGTACGATTCTATATTTAGTATTATTTTTCAATTCACCTATTTTATTTTGTATGATAGAAGAATTTAAAAGAGAATTTTATGATTGAATTTTACTCAAAAAAGGGCGTCTGTTTTTTCTTATTTGGCTAATAAATAACACACGGTTATTTTGTTTTCTTTTGAAAACACCGTGCGGAATGGTTATCGAGACATTTCGGACGCATAATCTTTGAAAATCGGAGCAGTTGATTTAATTAATCGGCGCTCCATTGAAAAAAACAAAAATTTATTTGTTTTTGTATCTAGGATGGACAAGAACGAACATGTGATAGTCTAAGTTTAATCGATGCAGTCGTACCAGATTTCGTTGAAAATCGTCGTAAAGAACTTCAGCAACTACAACAACAACAGCAGCAACAGCAACAACAACAATCGACATCATCATCATCAACAGGACCATCGGGAAAAATCGAACCGAAATCTTCATCTCGGACTACTACTCTTTCATCGAATAATAATGATAAAGATCGATCACCGATGCCTCACCCAACAAATACATCACCACAATCCATAAATACAACATTATCTGATCGTTCGAATATAGACTCATCATCAACAAATGGTGGAGTTAATTATCCTAATTCATCAGCATCAGAATATGGATCATCATCATCATCTTTGAGACCATTTAATGCAACGCTAACAGGACGTTCACATTCACCAGCAACAGCTCAATCACATTATTCTCATAATCATCCGTCATCATCCTCTCATTCAAATACAATTCAATCATCAGCATCAACTGGAAATTTTTCTCAAATACCAAATGGAAACGATAATAATTCACATTCATCCTATACCAATAATACGAATCATATTGCTAGTAAAAATAAATTTCACTCTAATCTTTGTTTTTACTAATTCAATATCTTATTTTTAGTACCTAAACATGAACCTATGGAATATGAAACAAGTAATAGTAGTCATCATCATTCTCATTATTCAGGAAACTCGACATCGAATTCTTTAAATGTACCAACAGGTTCATTAAATAATAATAATAATAATAATAATTTAATGATGAATGGTTCTGTTGATATTCCTGCGCATCGTGTAACGGTTTTACGTGGTCATGAATCGGAAGTATTCATTTGTGCATGGAATCCTACACATGATTTATTAGCATCTGGTTCAGGAGATTCAACAGCACGTATTTGGAATTTACAAGGTTCAGGACGTGAACAAGAAATGGTTTTAAGACATTGTATTAGACGTGGTGATACTCAAGTACCAAGTAATAAAGATGTTACAAGTTTGGATTGGAATGTAAGTTTGCAAATTCATTATATATTCAAAAATTATCTTATATAAGTTAAAGATTATTTTGATGACGATCAGTTTTTAAATATATATGATCTATTGAGTATATATCGAAGACTAGCATACTGTATATATTCTGTAGATGATCTGGAAACAACTGAGTTGTAGTGATAGAATTCAGTAAATATAGAAATTAACTATATCAGTTTCAACTCTTAAAAAAATTCATGATGTTAATTTCGATATAATTTGAGTTTAAAAATTCAACTCTACTTATTCTTCCTCTTCAATTAAGAGTTATGAACTTGAATTGATTAAGTTTATCTACTAGTTGACATACCTAGTCTAATTTTCTTTATTTTTATAGCCATCGGGTACACAATTAGCTACAGGTAGCTATGATGGTTATGCTCGAATATGGTCATCTGATGGCAATCTAGCTAGTACACTTGGTCAACATAAAGGCCCCATATTTGCTTTAAAATGGAATAAAAAAGGCAATTATATATTATCAGCTGGTGTTGATCGAACAACAATTATTTGGGATGCTAATTCTGGTCATTGTGAACAACAATTTGCTTTTCATACAGCGCCAGCACTTGATGTTGATTGGCAATCGGATGTTACATTTGCATCATGTTCAACAGATCAAAAAATTCATGTCTGTCGTTTGGGTGAAACGAAACCTGTTAAAACATTCCATGGACATCAAAATGAAGTTAATGCTATTAAATGGGATCCACAAGGACGTTTACTTGCTTCATGTTCAGATGATATGACATTAAAAGTAGAAATAATAAAAAGATTATATTTTTCTTTTTAATTTTTCTTTAAAATTTCTCTAGATTTGGACTATGACAAAAGATACGCCTGTTCATAATTTACAAGCACATAATAAAGAAATTTATACTATTAAATGGAGTCCAACCGGACCTAATACAATGAATCCAAATGCTACATTACTTCTTGCTAGGTAAAAAATAGATTTATAAAGAAAGATCTTTTCTTATTTTTATATTTTCTAGTGCATCATTTGATTCAACTGTACGTTTATGGGATGTTGAACGTGGTATTTGTCAAAGTACACTTGTTAAACATTCAGAACCAGTTTATTCAGTCGCATTCAGTCCTGATGGTCGACTATTAGCAACAGGTTCATTCGATAAAGCTATTCATATTTGGGATATAGCAGTAAGTTATCTCATATATTTTCTTTGTTTATATATCTATATATAATTATATAGAGAGGTGAAATTGTGCATAGTTATCGAGGTACAGGTGGTATTTTTGAAGTTTGTTGGAACAGTCGAGGCACACGAGTAGGCGCAAGTGCGTCAGATGGAACAGTAAGTGATTTTGTTAAATTGAAATATTTCATATATACATATCTATTCTTTAATTTTTGTAAAGGTGTGCGTGCTCGATTTGCGTAAATAAATTCGAATGAACTTCAATTACCAAATAGGTTAATGTGGTGTACTTTCTTTCATTTTTACATGTTTTCTTTCTTTCTATTCATCCAAAACAAAAAAAACATAAAATACTCGTCCTTATTTGATTTTTTCGTATTGTTGTTACTTGTTGTTCTCCTACTCTTTTTTTTTTAAAAAGAAAACATATAAGAAACTATTATATCATCCCTACTACAACGATGATCTCACAGAAATAAAACACATGTTATCGTTTTTTTGTTCATCTTGCACATACATATGTATGTATTTTTTTTTGTTCATTCTTTTGTTCTATTGACTTTTGTCTATCTTGGGCCTATTGTTTGTATCTGTCTGTCAATCTTTTTTTTTTCTCTTCTTTTTCTTCTTTCGAAAACTTCAAAGCAGTGATATGTGTGTATGCGTGCGTGTCTGACTATATTTCTGTCTCGGTTTTACATGTATTTGTGTGTATGATGATGAGCTCGTGTTCCATTATAAATATTTCATTTCATACGAGCACAGAGATGACGACAAACAGAAAACAAAACATATTATTATTTTTTTACTACTATTAAGTTTCAAGGTTTACAAGTCAAAGATTTACTTTGAATAGAAAATTTATATTCGAAGACGACAACGATAATCACTATTTATTACTTAAAAATACATGGTTTGATTTTGTAATTAACTAAAGACGAGGCATTAAGTGAATGATGCATGAGGGATATACATTGAATTCAAACGTACAAGTATTAATACGTTATTCCAAAACCTATTATCATTCTTTGAACTTTTTATAAAAATATTCAATGATTCAATGTCCACGTTGAATAAATTGGACAGAGGCCGATTAAAGGAAAAGGGACGTCTTGAGGGTGTGGGTGTGGGTGTATAAGTCGTCCTTCTTTCATACTATACAGACACATCCACACTCGCCCCTGTATTTTTTTAAACTACATTCTCTTGACCGACATATGTTACGAACTCCCGATAAATGTTTTAAAAGTAAAAAGTCAATTCCGTACACTTGAACTGATTACCGGGTGTCTGGGACACCTAGTATGAAATGCCTTTGTCCCCGATTACACAGTATTTTCAGAACCAATACTAATCCGTATTTCATTGTGCGATTGATCAATAAGTAACAAGTACAACTTTAGTCAAATCAAACACACGATTGCTATTATACTTTTTAAAACTACTATAAATCGGACCAAGCCAGTAAAACAGTAAGTTTATTCTATAGTACATTCTTACGTAGACATGACCCAAACTGAAAATGTTTGGGTCATGTCTGTTCGTCCCAATAACAATTTCCATCATTGATTCGATATATCTGCGATAATTATTCCAATTACGTCGTGATTTATAAATTCCGATAATTCAATCGATACTATGTTTCAGCCTTTCTCTTATCAAACTATATTTACACAGACATTTGTAAGCATATATTTTATTTTATTTTATTTCTGTATTAAAAATGAATACAATAAAAACTATTAATAAACAATTAATTTTTTTTATTATAGTATAATTGTTTTTTTTTATATAATATTATTTGCATTCTTTTATTTTAGTTTCAATCTCTATATCCATAGCATTATCGTGTTCAACAGCATGATCTTTCAATTTCTTTAATGCTAATTCAAATTTTTCTTTCGCTTTATCATGTGTACCTTTTTTAAGTAAAGCATTTCCCCAATCAATATTCGATTGTGCAACATCAACAGCGAATTGTGGTAATAAATCTTTATCATCATTATTACAAACAACACGTACTTTAGAGAAATCTTTTGCCCATTTGCTATGACGTTCAACATCTGCACAATAAACATAGATAGCATAAAGTTGTGGTAATTCATGAAGTAATGGAACAATTCTTGATCCAAGTGAACCAGATGATACGAGAAAGACTCGTTTATTTTTACAATCATCACGTATACAGCTAACACATCTCTCTTCTTGACCTTGACACATTTCCCATTTGAATGTTCCACTAATTTTATCATAAATGTCTCTTGTTTCAACTTGTAAATCATCAAGTGTAACAAATTTAAAACCTTTAAATGTATCTAAATCAATTTCTTGTGGAGGTAATGGTTTCAATGTTTTCTTATCAGAAGATGCTGCTTGAGAGTTAGTACTAGCAGCAGTAGCAGTAGAAGTTGCAACTGTATTATTTTTTATTGATTGTATAGGTTGTATCTGTGAATTTGGACTATGCATATTATGCCCGGGATTCATGTTATAACCTGCATTCATCATTGGCATATATGCTTGATTTCCAGTTGTCATAGGCATACGAGGAAAAAGACTAGTTGCTCCAGATGCTAAACTAGCCAATTGTTGTGGTGTTGCGAATGACATTGGAATTGGTTCTGTATATAAATGACTCATATGTAGCCCTTTTGGTCTTTGTGGTACTTGTTTGTCGGACATTTCTAATAAATCTAGAATGAGAAATAAAAAGCATGAGTTTTGTGCATTGACAAAAATAAAAAGTAATGAAAAGACGAGGTCTTCATCGTGTAGCATATCAGCAAACAAGGAAAAAACCAACTATTGAAGAGAACGAAAAAAATATTTTTCCTTTTCTTTCTTTCATACGTGTGTAAAAGAAAGCGAATAAAATGTGCTTTCTTTTTCTACGAAACAATAAAGCCACATTTTATACTAACACGTTCTTTATTTTTTTTCTACAAAAACCGTTCTGTTTTCAAGACAAAATATCTTTGATCATGTGCGTAATAAATAAATACTAAGTATTGCAAAGATCTGCGTATGTATACTTGTCAAAATAAGTTTTTTTAATTAAGTAAACAAAGTTACCTGGATGGTTTTGATACAATAAAATAGTGTAACAAGCAAACTAGAGAGAAATATCCTTTTAAATATTAAAAAGAAAATTTTTTTAACTAAAACTAAAATAAAATACAAAAAACTATGTGTCACATTTTAACCTTCACTGGGACATATTGTTGATGAATGTGCTTCGTCTAACTTCTTTGTAATTCTGTCGATTAATTTAGCTGTACCATTATCACCCAACATTTTTCCTCTGTTTAATAATTTTATTGCCCATGCATAACAATTTCGTGCTTTTAATAATTCTTGTTTTTCTTTATGTTGATCACCTTTTGTTTCGACATATAATGCAATATCTCGTGTTAAACGTTCTAATAAATCATCTTGATGTTCAAGCATTGCTGATATATTCTCAGCATAATCAATTGCCCATTCAGCATGTTTGGAAATAAAACCACAAAAAATATAAATACCTTGAATTTGTGATAAGCCAACTAATTGCGGTACAACTTCTTCTCCAATAGTTCCAGATGAAATGAAGAAAATTTTTTTATGTGGATTACTATGAATATATTGTAAACCTTGTTTCGGTGTAGAAAAATATTTTAAACAATAAACTTGATCACTTAATTTTTTTAACATATCTTGATCAGCATAGAGCATACTTTCATCATCTATTTCATGTTCAGCTGGATTATTTGATTGAAGAACTTGAATATTATCATGAAATTTTGTTTTAATACTTTCATAAGTATTTTCAGCACCAATATGTTTATCTATCCAAACAGTAACATGATCAGAAAAATCACCAAAATCACGATCATTAGTATAATAGGGATTGGACCCATAAGATGGAGTTACTGGTTCAGCCATCGTAATGTTTTTAAATATAGAATGAGTATTATATGATTTGACTCTTTATATATATATATATATACCGAATAAAACTATAGAAACTATATAATTTATTTTTCTCCTTTCTTTTCAACGTTAGTTGGAAAAAACCCAGGAGTAGATGTCAGTGACAGTATTGTTTATGCGTATGTAATTGCGAGAAATGAATGTAATCAAGCATTTTGCCTATTTTTGAAATTTATTTCTACTATTATTTAAAACAAAATAAAAATAAAACCCTAGAGAAGCGGAAGTAAATGATCTTGATTATCAAGTCTATAATTATTTATTGTCTAAAAAAATATTCATATTATTAAAACTTTTGTGTGTAGTATATCACATGTATTGTGTAACCAATAATATTTTAAATATATTGTTAATCAATAGCGACATCTATTGTAACTTTCAAAAACTATGAAAAACTTTTTGATTAATGATGAAAAAAAATTTCGATTAAATAATATGATTATTAATTAATTAATTTCTAGTTTTTTCTACAATAACTAAGCAAACTTCCAATAAGAAAACTTTTATATATGAAAGTTTGATTGATTGTGTTGTTCTTTAGTTCACACAACATAAACTTTTTTCTTTTTCTTTTATATTCTTGTAGAATTGAAGTATATTTCACTCTCGTTCTCGCTCACCCATGATGACATCATCGTATCGTCGTGATCGATCACATTCACCATATAATAATAACAACAATAATGATCATGAAGAAAATGGCTGTCGTATTCATGTTGCTGATCTTTCATCGAAATGTACTAAACGTGAAATAGAAAAAGCATTTGATAAATGGCCATTAATTGAAGTATGGCATGCCAAAGCATCATGTTTTGCTTTTGTTGTTCTGCGTCATCGCGAAGATGGGCAACGAGCCATCAGCGAACTCGACGGCAGGTAATAATAAAATAAATTTCTTTTTTACTTATTTTATGGGCTTTTCATTTACTTAGATGTATTGGTGATGCACGTATTCGAGTTTCTTTAGCTCGACCACGAACACGTGGTGGTAGTGATCGAAGAAATTTTGATCCAAATATGTACGTAGACATTAACATTTTCAAAAGAGCAAGAGATATGAAAAGGACAATAATTAGCTTCCTATTTCAAAGATAATTATAGACTATGATATCATTGACTTTCTCCTGTAATATGAAAACTACTAGGATCTTTTTGAAATTAATATTTATAATAAGAAGAGTTACTAATATCATATTAGACAAAATCTACGCTATTCTAAAGATCCGAAACATAATAGAAAGTCGTGAATCATATGATTCATCGATAGTTGTACTTTGAATCTAGACACAAGTAAGTTTTTGTCCAATATAATATCTGTGAAAATGTCAGTTTTGATTTCTACCAATTACTTTTTTTTAATTATTGTCATAGTTGATTAGAGAACAAATTTATATGATTCATATTTAAGTGATTTATTTTTAGGCGATGTTATCAATGTGGTTCTCGAGGTCATTTTAGTCGAGACTGTGGTAATGATCAACGAAATTTTAAAAGAAATGAGAATGGATATCGGTAAGCTTAATATACTTAATCAATTGCATATCTAAATACTTTACGCCGGGTTTATTAGTATGATCTTAATTCGAGAAACTATTTGAAAGTAATGGATTTCTTTATCATTGGTAAAAATGAGAGCAAGGTAAAGTTTTGCTAACTAAATGCTTAATTTATTAATTAGAAAAAAATATTTCGTATTACTTATCTATATTTATTTAGATCACGTTCAGGTGATCGTCATCGTGAACGTTCATATTCACGATCTCGGTATGGAATAATACATTTTCAATGTTAATGATTATCTTTTTCGGATATTTTAGTTCTCGATCACCATTTCGGCGAGTTACTCGAGATAATCGCCGTTATAGGTAAATTACACTTTCAAAAATATCAATCATATATATTTTATTTCTGTAGTCCTCGACGAACATCATCTTATTATGAATCTCGAGAGAATGGATCTGGCTATTATACAAGGTAAAAATCTTACATAATAAAGAATAACTTAAACTAATTATAAGCTTTGCACTTGTAGTTTTTTTATCCTAAGATAAATTTCAAAATCTCGATTTAACACTGATTATTAATTGCTTTGAATTTACATATGAATCACTTTAGTTTCGAATCCATAGAAAAAATTTAATAATTTCTTTTTAGTTGTAGTCATAGGCTTACATAAGTAAAATACAATGCTGAGTAAGTTGTTACTAAAGGGAATATATTACTTTTTTTTCTTCTTCTTCTTTCAATAGAATTAATTATATAATATTTTCATCTTTTAGTCCACCTCGAATGTGATTTATATCTATGAACAATTGAATGATCTATGATTTTCTCTTCAAATGTATTACTTATTAGGCTATTTTTCTTCTTTATTATTTCAACGTGATTTGTATGTGAAGATTTCTCTCTTTTTTTTGTTGTGTCTTTGTATGCATCTTCATTCGACTTTGGCAGTTTATTTTCTCTTGTTATGCCTCTGTTCGATAGATCTATAAATTCATTTGATTAATAGTAATTATGTCTTTATTTCAGTATTTTTTTGAATTAAAAAGAAAGAAAAGAAAATGCCTCGAACAACAAGAAGTGAATCATCATCATCATCACGACGTTCTCGTTCACCTTTATCTGAACATGAAAGTAGTAGTGAACGAACAAATGAATATCGTGTACATATCGCTGAATTAAAACCAGGTGTACAAGAAAATGATATACGTAAAATGTTTCAACGATATGGTACACTTCTTGATGTATGGGTTGCTAGTGCATCGTGTTTTGCATTTGTTGTTTTTAAATATAAAGAAGATGCACAAAAAGCTATTGATCAAATGGATGGAAGGTATGATATGACAGAATAATTTCTCACGACACATTATTATTATTATTATTGGATTCAGATCATATGGAGATAATCGATTAAAAGTAACATGGGCTCGACCAAGAACTCGACATCGTTCTAATCGTCATGATCCAAATATGCGATGTTATAAATGTGGACAACGAGGACATTTTAGGTAAAAGATTTTTATTCGTATATTTAGATGGTTATATATTCTTATTTAAATTTAGTCGTGAATGTGATGGTCAAATGCTTGATGGACGTGGACCAAGACGTCGTGAGGTCGATTTTGGTCGATACCCACCATCAAACTATGATCGTTTTCCGAGGTATGATTGGTTACTAATATTGAATGACAACAAGTCTATATAAATTGGATCATAATATACATCTATAGCTGGTGTTACATAATCTTTGTATAAATCCTTTTGGATATGTAACAAATTCTGAAGAAAGCGAAACCTAGGATAGATAAAAAGAAAATATGAAATTTATAAGTATCTATGCATGATGTAAAACATAAAAAAAAACTTTTCTTGGGAAATGGTTGTATTGGACCGTATTTGATATTTTGGAAAAGAGATATTTATATATGAATAACGATGGATTTGGATTCATATGGAACTTTAGGTCACGTTCACCGCAACCACTACCACCACCAACATACTTTCGTCATGGAATGCCAATGTATCCAGCATTTACACGACGATATGATCCATATTTAGATGGTTATTTTCCACCACCAGAACGATCGGGTGGTCATGAATATCGTTTTAGAGAACGTGGTACACGATTAACACCACCATCAGCAAGTGCCAGATATAATCGCCGGTAATTAGAAAAAAAAAGACGACAATTACTAAACTTTTTCTTTATTTGAAATCGTAGATGAATATTTTTTGAAAAATTTAATTTAACTACTCCATTTTATTCAAAAGAAAACTTTCGTAAGTTTTTGGATGAAACAAACACAGTTTGGTTTTTTGCTCATTGTAATAAATTTAGACAAAAAAAATACATTTAATGGCCAATATATATATATCCGTGATATATTTGATATTATTAATCCAGAACTTATGTCATTTCCTTTTTTGTTGCTTAAATGTAAACGTATTCCTATTTGTTTTCTTTTCCGTTTGACTACAATTATTGTATTGTAACTTTTCTTTTTTTCAGGACGTATTTTCTCTTTGTTGTGCTTTTAAAATTTATTTAAATTGAATCTTTTTTTCTCTCTCTTTCTCTTCAACAATGTATCTCAATGTTTAAATGTTGATGTCTTTCATGCATTGTGATCAATTTCTGATGCTATTATTGCCATAAAAAGAACACATCATTTCTTGTTTGTTGCTTTATGTGTATTTGAGTGTGCTTTTTTGTTGTAATTTTAAAATAATTTTAATTATTGTATCTCATTCTGTTTATCAATCAAAACAAAAATTAAAATTATGTAATAGATGTTTTTTTTTCTTTAATCATTCAGATTAATAACAGCATGTCAGCAAGTATAGAATCAAGCGCAATTGCTGATTTTTTCAAACAAAAATCTATCTTTATTACTGGTGCTACAGGATTTATCGGCAAACAGCTTGTTGAAAAACTTGTTCGATCATGCCCAGGTAGGAAAAAAAACGAAATATGAACCATTTTGATTAAATTTTGTTTCTTCCGAAATAAATGAAGACATCGAAAATATATATCTTCTTGTTCGACCAAAACGAGGTCATGATGTAACTGAACGTGTAAAAGAATTAGTATCTGGGACTGTAAGTCTTTTAATAATATAAACGAATTTTTAGTTTTTGATTATATAATAATTCTAGTTATTTAATCATGCTCGATCTGTTCATCCAAATTTTGAACAAAAAATTATTCCTATGCAAGGGGATATACTTGATCCAAATTTTGGCCTTAGTTCCGCAGATGAAACTACATTAATCGAAAATTGTCATGTTATTTTTCATTCAGCAGCAACGGTTCGTTTTCATGAACCACTTCGGTATAAAATATGAATATCATTATAAATAAAAGTTTTTCTTTCTTTTCTTCTTCAGATTAGCTGTTCAAATGAATGTTGCATCAGTTAAAAAACTACTTGCGTTATGTCATAAACTGAAAAAAATACAAGTACTATAAAACAAACAATACAAATATATATATATACATAAATAAAAATCTTTTAGTCTATTGTTCATGTATCAACAGCTTATGCTAATTGTAATCGCAGTGATGTTGCTGAAATGATCTATCCACCCCCAATTCATCCATCAAAATTATTAGATGCTAGTGAATGGATGGATGATCAAGTATTTGACACTATAACTAAGAAGATTATTAATGATAGACCTAATACATATACATTTACTAAAGCACTTGCTGAATATGTTATATCTCAAGAATCAAAAGATCTTCCCTTAGCTATTATACGACCATCAATTGTCGGGTCATCATGGCGAGAACCAATGCCAGTAAAATTTATAAAACAATATTATAAAGAAAGGCTTTAAACTTTTTTGTAATAGGGATGGATTGATAATTACAATGGCCCGAGTGGAATGATTGTTGCAGTAAGAAATATTCGATGTAATAAATAGAAAAAATATTCGATTATATTTAGACTGGTAAAGGCATGTTTCGTATAATGTTTGGAAATAGTACAGCAGTAGCTGATATTGTTCCTGTTGATGTTTGTGTCAATATGATGATTGCTATAGCATGGCATACAGCAATGAAACAGTAAATATCGATGATTTTATTTATTATACTATTTTGTATTATTTTATTTAGGCCAAAAGATATTCCTGTATATCATTGCTGTAGTTGGCATGCGGGTGCATTAACATGGGGTAAAATTACTGAAATTGGTTTGCGTCATCTTGATACAATATGTATGGAAAATGCAATTACATTTCCAAATTTAACATTTACTTCCAATCGGTAAATAGATAAATAAAACAAAAAAGAATTTCTGGAAATTTCATTCGTTTTATTTCTCTAGATTTCGATATTTTTATCTTCGATTATTTCAAGAAGTCTTCCCAGCTTTTGTGCTTGATTGTGCCATGCGTATCGCTGGTCGAAAACCGATGTAAGAATATTTATGAATATAATAATTCTATTTCATAGATTTCCTATTTTAGGTTTTTAAAATTATGCGATAGAATTTATAAGAGTGTACGAACATTGGATTTTTTTACCTCACATTCATGGTCTTTTCCGAATGATAATAGCCTTGGTCTTCAACAAGAAATGAATGATACTGATCAAAAAGTAAGTTATATTGAAATATTATCTAATAATGATAAAAATTCAGCAAATAAATGAATATAAAATACAAAACTAATGAAATGAAGATGATATTTATCCGGAGAAATGGTCCTTGTGATCAATGTATTACAACGTATGGGATTTATTCTCGCGGTAGGAAAATAGCTGAGATAAAACGTGGCATTCAGTAATTGAATATAGAAATTAACAGCTACTAACATAATTGAGCTGCTTATTTATATTATAAATGAAAAAGTCCAATGGTGTCGGTTATGATTTGTAATGCTGCTTTGATCATATCATTAATAATCTATGTCACATCTGTAGATGGTGGAGGAAATACAAATCCGTAACCTATATACTTCACAGAGATGGGCAACTCCGGCGAAGGGGGGGGGGGGGGGGGGGGGTAAGCAACTTCAACTTCATCTCGTTGTTCACAATTCTACTCCAACTCCACCGATTTTTTTAGGGCTCAACTCCAGGTAAAAAAAAGCGTCAGCCCTGGAGTTGAAGTTGCTCATCTCTGTATAGATATTTTTGCTGTTTTGTTGCACGTCATGAGATCCGTCGGAGTTGAATCAGAGTTGAAAAAAAGCATCAGCTCCAACTCTATCTCGTTTTTCACAGCTCCACTTCAACTCCGAAGTTAACTCCAACTCTAGAGTTGGAGTTGCCCATCTCTAATACTTCATCAATCCTTTAAGATCGCGTTTCATGAAATAATATATTTGAAGATAGCTAGTTGGGCTTTGGTTATATACATTTCTATTTACGGTTAACTAGATTCAAATACAGTAGAGAATAACTTTAGATTATCGCCTATCATTATATACGTTCGATTTTGTTGTAACACTAAGAAAATTTTTACTTTCTTTTCATTTAGATATTTAATTTTGATTTGAAAGACATGGATTGGGATCAATATTGGTTTCATTATTGTTTGGGTGCTAAACAATATATACTTCGTGAAGATCTCGCTCATATGCCAAAATGTCAAAAACGAAATCAACGGTAAACTTTAGTTTTTTTTGTCCTATCTTTGTTTAAATTTCTATATTTTCTCCAGATTAAAACGTCTACAAAATTTATTATGGTTTTCTACCGTTGCACTTATTATCAAATTTATTTTTTTTCGATCCTTTAAAATTCGTCGAATTTTCATGATTCCTTTCCGTTTTATTTTGTCATTACTTTCGAAAATCTTAACAAAATAGAATTTAATCGAATATTAGTTTTTTGTTTGTTTTGTTTTTTATAGAAATATAAGCATGACAAAAATAAAGAAAAAAAATCTAATAGAACAAAATAAACATACACACACACACACATGCGTGAAATCATCTAGATAAATCTATCATAATAAACAAAGATTAATAGAAAAAGAAAAAAATCATTTTTTTTGTAATAATATTTTGAATTTTTCTTTCATTACTGTTTCGGATATAGGAAAGAAATTTTCTTGTTCAATTTTACAAGAATTTGACATTAAACAATCATGACTCGGTCGTGGATGAATTAATTTTGATGATATACTGGAAGAATTTAAATATGTTATTGGAATTATATAATCATCTTGATCTACTAATGTTGGAGATAACTGATTTTTATTATCATATAATTTTTGTAATATAATCGGTCTGTTAAGATCTCGTTCGTATGGTACAATACAATCATATTTTCGTATAAGATTATGTCGACGTTTTTTATTTGATGAATGAATCGGAGAAAAACGTCGTTTTAATTCAGCACTGGTTAAAAGTTTCGGTTGATGAAAATGTTGAGAAAGAGAAGGATTAGATCGAGGTGGTGTTATATATCCAGGATTAGATGAAGTTACTAAAATAGAAAAAATAAAGCATGTCTTTTAAATTTTTAGGATACATAGAGAAAATCTCTTCGATTAAATATTGTCTATGATTAACATAATTATTATGAACGGATTTTTCTGTATTTACATATTTAACTTTGTATGAAAAAATCCTAATAAGATTATACTAACCTTGAGGAGGAGATTGATTCATCTCTGATGTAAAATGAGATGGAGATTCCATTAGGAAAAAATTTAATCTAATCCTTTTAATCGAAATATTTAACAAAGAAAAAGTTAACCGTTGATTTGTATGTCATCATATATCTTTTTCCTTCATTTTCACGTGTTCATTTCGATCGATCTACATATGATCGATGAATCATGATATTTTTCTCTAATTCAACCAGCTGTTGATTATATTTTATAATTTAACCAAAATTCGATATTAAAATTTTAAAAGATACTATTATCATTTGATCTAGAAACAATAGTGTCATCTATCTACAAAAATATTTAATTACAATTAATCTGAATAAATAATATGGTATAATACATTATTTCAAAATCTATATAATGAACTTTGCATATAGAGATACAATCTGATAATACAAAAAAAATGAGTACTTAGCATTGTAAGTTTCACAATTTCAAATAAATCAATCTATAAAAAAAATTCGCTTATTGATTGAAGTTGATATGTCATCGTAAAAAAAACACGTAACTCATACGGTAAGCTTTAAAATTCTAAATGAATATATACACAATGCTTCTCGCAAACATTCTTGTTCTTGTAAATAAACGCCATCTGTACTCTATAAAAAACAGTCTATATGATTTGTTGAATAAAATGGTTGATTTATGGATGGATAGCTCACTCATGCAAACTTTTCGTTGTTGTTGTAAAGAACAGGAAAGAGGAAAAAAATAAGTCAAAATAAGATTTCAGATTTTGAGCAATCCTCTTGCAATATTTTTTTATTAAATGGCTCTAGCTGCACAACAATCATTATTAGATGAATTAATGGGTAAAGGTCGTAATGCAGCAAAAGGTGAAAAAGTTCAAAAACTTCGTTTTGATGATCCAAATGTATAAATATTTTATATTATAATTTTACATATATATAAACACGTGTTTTATTCTTCTAGGTTTGTAAATATATGCTTGTTGATTTCTGTCCACATGATTTATTTGCCAATACTCGACAAGATTTAGGTTAAATTTTAAACGAATTGTTTTTATCTTAAATTTTCTCTTTTCATTTAAGGAGCCTGTGATAAAATTCATGATTTTAGTCTTCGACAAGAGTACGTTAGATAATAGATTATATTAGAAATATAATTAAAATTTATCTATAGTTATGAAAACAGTTCGCGTTATGGAAAACTTGGTTATGAAGATGAATATGGTAAAAAAAACCTTTTTTTTCTTTATTTCATAACATATTGTTGTTGTTTTTCTTCTTTTATATAGAACGTTATTTTAAATCGTTACTGTCTGATGTTGAACGACGTATTAAACGTGGACAAGAACGTCTTCGTATAACTCAGGGTGATCCAAATGCTGAAAATGATCCACATAGTCTTAAGGTAATCTATACATGTTCATTATTTTGTTTATTTTAAATTATAAAAATTTATGATTTAGAATGAAACTATAACTAAAATTAAAGAGCTTGAAGAAAAAATTACAACGCATGTATTAAAATCTGAATGTTTGGGAAATGATTGTCGAATTGATGAAGCTCAACAAGTATTAAATGAATGTGAAGAAATGCGAGAAGAAAAGAAAAAACTTGAATTAGTTTGTTAAAAATACTTTCATATAGTTTCTTGTTTTTTTTTAAAAGAATTTTTTTTCTCTTTTCAGCAATTAGCTGAAGAACAGGCTAATGCAAATATGAATAAAGCAATGGAAGTATGTACCGTTTGTGGTTCATTTCTAATTATTGGCGATATACAAAGTCGTCTGGATGAGCATAATAGTGGAAAACAACATGCTGGTTATGCAAAAATTAAAGCATCACTTGAAGAAATAATTGTAAGTTTATATTAATTCTTATGTTATATTTCACAGGATGTTTATAAGTTCGTTATTGATCAAGTTTATTCATCGATTTGTAACTAGAATTCAAAATTAGACATTCTTTTTTATGCTATGAATAATAATTTTTGATAGATAGTATTTTCTGCCATATTAAAAGTACAATTATTATCTTAATCAAATTAGCCTTTATAAATGATGAATATATATATAAAATATTAAAGTTAAGAGATGATCTTAAACTATATAAAATGCGAGATGAAGTTTCTCTGCTATTTAAAACCACAATAAGTCAATAGATTAGAAATATCTTAAGGCTCCTACCCCTTAGAAACCGATTTCCGGATTAAGTATATTTAGATCGCATGAGAATTCTAGAGTATGTTAGAACGGAAATGAAGAGGCTATGATAAAATCACCCTCAAGTCCATGACTCAAAAAAGCCCCAAAAATGAGTGTCTAGTTACGTAAATATCTGTATATATAATAAAAAATTCGGTTTAATTAGAAAAGGACTTTGTGGCGCCTTGGAATTCGACGCGCTCTTTCACACAAGTCTGGATCGAGAAAACACCACTTATTTTTCAAACAGGGAGTGACAGAAATCTAGGAAAAATTTGTATCGTTTATGAAAGATCAGATGCTGGACTATCTTCCCATATATTTGAAATTTTTGACGAAATCTATAATGTAAATTCTTAATATTTCAAATTAATTTTAGCAACGTAAAAATCAAATGGTTGAAAAAGAACGAACTCGGACTACAGAAAAACAAGAAACTTCAAATCGAAAACGAGTAATTTCTTTTATATATTTGTTTTCAAAAGAAAATTTTTCATAATAGGATCGATCTAAATCAAAAGATGAAAAATCTAAACGACATCATTCACTATCATCAAATCATCAGCATCATCGTGATAGAAATACAAAACAAAGAGAGTCATCAAGGTTAGACTTTTTAAAGAAAACAAATTTAAAAAAAACCTTATTTCTATAGAGAAAAAACTGATCATCATCATCATCACCATCATCACCATCGATCATCTTCTCGGCATGAAAATCATTCTTCATCAAAAGAACGTCATTCTTCACCATCGATAAATCATCGTCATCATCGACGATAAAACTTCAAAAAATTTCTTTTTTCTTGTTATCTATTCAACCAATTAGGTATATTCTTTCAATCATCTATGTAAATAGAGAAAAGATGAAGATAAAAATACGAACAAAATCAATGTATATGTTTTCTTTCATGGATAAGATATTGCAAAAAAATTCAATTGTTTTAGATATGAATTCATCCGTCGATGTTGATCTATTAATTCAACAATGTGAAGGTTATATGCATGAACATGATATTATGAATTTAATAAAACAATGCTTACATAAACTATGTATTCACCAACCAGATAACCCTATTCATTTTCTTAAACAATACTTTTCTGGCGAACAATATGACCAGGTTAGAAATACTATTATTTATAAGATTAAATTATCTCTTTCCTCATATATTGATTTACTATTTTAAAATATTACGAAAAAAACTAATATATTTACTCTGTTTATTCATTCCATACAGAGAAAACAAAGTTTTATGTTTCTTCATCCATTATTAATTTATTTTCTTCTCACCCGAATAAAAAAATAGCAAAATCTAATCATGATAAATAAATCAAAGTTCTATATTCTATGATGATTTTATTATATCTAGATCAGAAAGTAGCTTGTGTCTTTGAACGTCATACTCATAAATATTTGAAATCATGCAATAAAGAAAAAAATCTGATACGCTCTTTTTCTTTTTACATTTCCGTTCATATATAGTTTGCATCATAAAATTTATTCATTATTTTAGACTTTGCTAATGACTGAACCAGAACATATTCAATATCCATTATTAACTAAAAAACGTCGTGGAGCTGTATCATCCAAATCATCATCAGGAGTACATGGAACAACACCATTTGTTCGAGAAATTGTTCAAAAAGATTATGCGACAATGTGTGCCTTATCGGAAGCAATAAAAAAGAACATTCTATTTAGGTATTTGAAATTATTTATGGACATTTGTTTGTAAAAAAATTGTATTGCTTTGGTTTCTGCTAATAATTACATGGGTTCATTTATAAATCTATATTCTCTAGTCATTTGGATGAAAATGAACGTGCACAAATCTTCGATGCAATGTTTCCTGAAATTCATCTAGCAGGTGATATCATAATTCAGCAAGGTGAAAAAGGTGAAAATTTTTATATTATTGATAAAGGTGAAGTAAATGTATGTTCGATTTTAAATTTAAAAAAAGATAAATATATTGAATTTTATTCTTTTGTTATACTTATCAAAGGTTTATGTTAATGATGAGCTTGTAACGAGTATTGGTGAATGTTCAAGTTTTGGTGAACTTGCTCTTATTTATGGTACACCACGTGCAGCAACAATTAAAGCTAAGACAGATGTTAAACTTTGGTCTCTATTAGGAGAAACTTATCGAAGAATATTAATGGATTCAACAATAAGAAAAAGAAAAATGTATGAAGAATTTTTAAGTAAAGTTTCAATTTTAGGTAAGAAAAAACACAAAAATCGACTTTTTTGAAATATGAGTTTAATTTCAATAGAAACACTTGATGAATGGGAACGTTTAACAGTTGCTGATTCACTTGAACCAGTTCAATTTGAAGATGGTGAAATTGTTGTTAAACAAGGTGATCCAGGTGATGATTTCTTTCTCATCGTTGAAGTAAGTATTTGTATTATATGAGATTAAAAACGAATAAAATGTTTTTTCTAGGGTAATGCTATTGTCTATCAAAAAACATCTGAATCACCTCAAGCAGTGGAAGTTGATACACTTGGTGCAGGAAATTATTTTGGTGAAATAGCTCTTTTATGTAATCGACCACGTGTTGCAACAGTTGTTGCTAAAGGTATATTAAAATGTGTTAAGATGGATCGTGCACGATTTGAACGTGTTCTTGGTCCTATACAAGATATACTTAAACGAAATATTCCGCGTTATAATTCTGTTATTCGTCTTGATCAATTACGCATGACTGCAACTACTTCAAATAATAATCTCAATAATGATGAATTTTCTCAATAAATTATATATCTGAAAACTTTAATCTTATATATAATTAATAATACTTTGTTGATAATAATGAACAGTGTACTTATGTATTGTATTGGAAGAAATTTTCTATAATGTTTTTTTTTTGTTTTATTTTGTATATAAATTTTAATGAGAGATCTTTGTTTTTCTTTTATTTTTGTTATCAATTTTTTTCGATATAGAATACTTGAATGTAATATGAGATTTGCTCGAATAAGAGAATTGATCAACACTGATTCTACTTCATTTTCTATGAGATAAGTAAAATCGATTTATTTCATCAATCAGACATGAGGTTTTATTTTTTGTGTTGTTTATTTTATTTTTTTCAATAAGTCTTATGTCAGAATTCAACATACCATATATTATTTACATGAAATGGTGTGTATATTTATATTAATGTACTACTTGTATTTTTATCTCATTTTTCTATTTAGAATAATACTAGAGAATGCACAACTTCAAATTATTCAGCTTCAAATTCAATAAGACGTGTCTTTCAGAAATTAGTGCCTGATTATTAGTTACTTATATTCTACGCAAAAAACACTTCGCATCTATGAACTTTAATATTGGTATTATTCACCAGTATAACATAGTTGTCTTTGTTATTTATGATGTCGTGATAATTATATTGACGTTGTTGGCAAGAATATCACATTATCTGTTCTTATGCTGTTCATTCTCTATGTTAGTAGCATTGTCCATCATTTTATTTAACTGAATGTTTAGTATCAAAAGAAATCTATTAGCACAGAATTACAGATATGGTCAGATTAGTTATATCGATTCATAATATTATTATTGATATGTGATTAATTGATGTAACTTTCAAGTTTAACCAACGATAATTAAATATCGAATAAGGAATGAAAAAATGCGAATTTTATTTTAACAGCAATTACTATAAAAGATAAAAATATTTTGTTGTCTTTTTTTCATTTTTAATCATGAAAAATGTCAAATATTTCACGATGATAATCTTGAATTTATTTAATAAAAATAAAAACTTCTTTCTGATTAGTTCGTTTCTATTTCTTCATATTCATTTTAGAATAATGTTTCGAAGTTTATCTGCTTTACGTGTATTTAACTATGGTTATAACCCAGCACGTTTAGTAACTACAGCAAGTTCGAATACATTAAAAGTCAAAGATGAAGTTAAACGTCAACGAGAATTAGCTTTACTTGGTGGTGGAAAAAAACGTATTGATGCTCAACATAAGAAAGGAAAATTAACAGCACGTGAAAGAATTGAAATTTTACTTGATTCAAATTCATTTCGAGAATATGATATGTTTATGCAACATCGTTGTACCGATTTCGGTATGGAAAAAGAAAAATATAATGGTGATTCAGTTGTAACAGGTTCTGGTCTTATTAACGGACGTCCTGTTTATGTATTTTCACAAGATTTTACTGTTTTTGGTGGAAGTTTATCAAGTGTTCATGCCGCTAAAATATGTAAAATTATGGATCAAGCTATGCTTGTTGGAGCACCCGTTATTGGTTTAAATGATAGTGGTGGTGCTCGTATTCAAGAAGGTGTAGAATCACTTGCTGGTTATGCAGATATTTTTCAAAGAAATGTTATGGCAAGTGGTGTCATTCCACAATTATCTCTTATTATGGTAAGATGAATATCTCTGTATTAATCTAGATGAATTTTTATTTACAATTTGATAAAAATCTTTACCAAAGCTCTTGTTTTTTTTAAAAAGATTATTATCTTAGATATAATACTGATTATATCTATCGGCTTTTCATAAATATATTCAATAAGAATTGTAAATCATGATCGATTACAAAAGAAAAGAAATATCATATTTTAATATTAATCTTTTATTTTCAGGGTCCTTGTGCCGGTGGTGCTGTTTATTCACCAGCATTAACAGATTTTATATTCATGGTTCGTCATACATCATATTTATTTATAACCGGTCCTGATGTTGTACAATCAGTGACGAATGAAACTGTTACACAAGAAGAATTAGGTGGAGCTAATCCACATATGATTAAAAGTGGAGTTGCACATGGTGCATTTGATAATGATATTGATACACTTTTACGTACACGAGAATTATTTAATTTCTTACCATTATCAAATCGTGATACAGCACCAGTTATTCGTCAATCGGATGATAGTCCAAATCGTTTAGCTTATTCATTAGATACAGTTGTACCCTTAGAAACAACTGCTGCCTATGATATGAAAGAAGTTGTATGTAACTAAATTTTATTGAAAAACCATGAAAAAACTGTGGTATTATAATTTTTATTAGATTAATGCAGTTGCTGATGAAGAAGATTTCTTTGAAATTATGCCTGAATTTGCAAAAAATATTATCATTGGTAATGAAATACAAAGCTTATATATTATAGTTCTTTTTTTTTACCTGAATAATTGTATTTCAAGGATTTGCACGTATGAATGGTCAAACTGTTGGTATTGTCGCTAATCAACCGAAAGTAGCAGCTGGATGTTTAGACATAAATTCATCCGTAAAAGGAGCTCGTTTTGTTCGATTCTGTGATGCATTTCATATTCCAATAATAACCTTTGTTGATGTTCCAGGTAAATATTTTCATAATAAATATTTTATATTATCAGTAAAGAAAAATAAATTCTTTAAGGATTTTTACCTGGTACCGCTCAAGAACATAATGGAATTATTCGTCATGGTGCTAAACTTTTATTTGCTTATGCCGAAGCAACAGTACCTAAAATAACTGTTATTACACGTAAAGCTTATGGTGGTGCATATGATGTTATGTCTTCGAAACATCTTCGCGGTGATATGAATTATGCATGGCCAACTGCCGAAGTAAAAATGAAAGTCATAGTTTTATTATTTAATTAATTTCTTTTTCCTAAAGGTTGCTGTAATGGGTGCACAAGGTGCAGTTAAAATTATATTCCGTGGTAGTCGTGGTGATGATGTTAAAAAACGAGAAGCTGAATATATAGATAAATTCGCAAATCCATTTCCAGCTGCTATGCGAGGATTTGTTGATGATATTATTGAACCGCATACAACTCGACAACGTATTTGCCGTGATTTAGAATTATTAGTAAACAAAAAATTGAAGAATCCAAAAAAGAAACATGCAAATATTCCATTATAAACACTATCTCTTTTTTTCGTATAAACAAAAAGAACTAAAAATTTCTATGATTGCTTATTATTTTCTTTTTTTTGTTTGTTTTTAGTTTTCTTCTATAATATATTACAAGAAAGAAAGAAAAGGAGAATGAAAAAAAAAACCGACAAACATAAACAAAATACTAATGAAACACAAATTGTTTACTTTGTGGAGACTAATAAGTAGGAAGGAAAAAGGTACAAAGGATGGATTACATCCGACATATTAGAAACAACTTGTTTCATAGAATTACAAAAAAACCTCATAATAGAATATTGAATACAAAAGACATTGACAATAACGTAAAACACAAGAAGAAAACAATATATATTATATCTGCCATAATGCCTAAAGTAACAAATGTTGTTTTTTTTCCCGTCTGTTAAAAAGCACTACATAAAAGTGCAAATTCAGTTTTATCTAAGAGTCCATCACCATTCCTATCGGCAACATTAATCATTTCTTCAATATCTCGTTTCGATAATTTTTCTCCTGTTAAACGTTTCATAACTTTTCGTAATTCTTTTGGTTCAATGAAGCCATTTCTATCCAAATCATAACAATTAAATAATGTTTCAATATCATAATGCATTTTAGGTAATGATGATGTATTATTACTATCATCTGTTAATGATAATTGATCATTTGTTGTTAATGATAATTTTGTTTGAAGAAATTCAACAAATTCATCATAACTTAATACATGTCGATTACCATTACCATTAGCTTCAGCAAACATTTGTCTTATAAAACGTTTATCAACTGATTTATAACCTAAATTATGCATAACAGATTGAAATTCTTTGATGCTTAATTTTCCATCACGATTTTTATCAAAATATGTAAATGCTTTTCGTAGATTTACTTGTGATAATGTTCGAGAATTTGTATGTGATAAACGTATATGAGAATTAATTGATGAACTTGTTGATGATATTGATGATGCTAATCGACTACGACTAAATTTTGGTGATGGACTATCAGGTATAGTCGGAAGTTCTTCAGTGACACCATGAACTGCAGCAGCAAGGTCAGGAACAATTTGATATTTATATGACATTCTTCAAAGAAATATGCGTATTTTCTTGTTTTTTAATAATCTGAAAAGAATAAGATCATCTATAATATTTATAAAAAAAAGTACTTTTTTTTTTCTTCTGCGGATGTCGTTTATTAAATAAGAAGAAAAATGACTGATATGAAAAGCAAAAGAAAAAAAATATGATTAAATGATGTCGATTTTTCTCGAAAAAAGTACATCTACCTTTCGATTTTTTTTAATAATAATAATGAGAAAATGAAACCTTCTTTTGTGGACATAATGAAATAGAATAAATTAGTCTACCTACCAAAAATCATTTGCTGACGTCATATCACCTTTATAATAGGCCAAGAATGACTAATGAATGGTAAGTCAACTTAGTGATTAGTAAGCATTGACGATTTGTTATTTTACATGAAATGTTATTATAACACTACATTATCTTCGAATAGATATGATAAAGATGATCGGCGAAGAAGAAAGTAGCAGTACTCAGGAAAACAAAGGAGGAGTTTATGACATGCATTTCAAAAAATAAAACGCATATTTGACGTCATTAATTTTCTTAAGACTTATTACATTGAATGTTGGTTTTTCTTTTTTTTTTTCTCATTCATCAATAGAAAATAACATTATTGAAAAATTAATTTTAACAGATGACAGAATTCTCTTACTAGAAAAATGCTTCAAAACGTAATTAATTGAAATAAAAATTTTGATACGTAGGAAACATGATGAAGTCATATATACTTCTGTAAAAAAATATGTTTTTCTCCTAAATTTTATTTATTATATCTTAAATTTCCTCACATGTTGATTTATTATATGACATATATATGACGTCAGTCGACGAGAAATGCGTGTTATTTCAAGTATTTGTATATTATGTTTCCTTGTTAACTACTAATAATAGTATACAACTAATTTCATACGGAGTAAAAAAAGATAAATTTTACATTAAAATTCTCACTTGAAATAACCATTTGTCTATAAAAAAAAAAGTCTATTAATAATATTGAACTATTTTTACTCACTATCTGAACTTTTATTTATACGATGCATACAATTTGATAAAAGAACAGAACGTACATGATGATCTATATTCATTCAATTTTATTCTTATCTCAATATATACTCACCATGATTTTTAACTTTTAGTAGACATTTCTACCCATGTACGTGCAGACTAAGACCTATTCCCGATAGACGACGATATGGTAAAAAGAAAGGAAGAAAAGGGTTGTATATTTGAGCTTTACCTATATATATAAAGGAGAAAGAGATTTTTTTCTTCTTACCATCGCTCTGTACGTTTTTAATGTCCCGTTAGCGACCCATATCTAAACTCGACAAAAATATATCCAACGAATTAAGTCATTCTAACCTATAGTAAAAATATGAATGAAATATATTAATGGTAGACATGCTGTTATTTTCGTCGAAAGCCTAGAATACTCTTGAATTTCCTACCAAAAAAAAAATATTCTGCTACTTGAATAAGCAATCGGAAATAAAAAAAGAACGCAGCAGAGAACTTGTCAATATGACAAGTACTATTGACTAATTAGTTAATTTTGTTCAATTTTGTTTTTCATATATAAAAACTCTTTCTATCAATCAACTGATTGCTTTCTCGATCAAATATCTAGTTTTTTATGAAGAAGACGACGCAAAAAAACAACTATATATATATATGACTTGTAATTAATAAAGAATATTTTTGTATTATTTCATATAGAATCACATTAACAAGAAGATTTTGATAGAAGAAAAGAGAGGAAATGAAAAGACGAAAACAACTTTTACTTATCTAAGTAATGATTTTGCTAAGAGGATTTTCTAAAGAAGAGATTTAAAAAACCTACGTAATATATAAAAAAAAGTATGTAAATAGCTCATGAAAAGAAGATATTATCAAAGAATTACTTATGCAAATATGAAAATGATCAAAATATTCTCCGACATTCTAGAATGATATTAATTCTCATATTTCAGCTAATGATAGTGTCGCGTCATACAAAAATAGAAAGAAAAACAATGAAAATTAGTCAATAGTCAATACTCATTGACGTCATACAATTATATTCCTGTCAATTGTTCACGAGCGTAGTATCTACGTCATAATGAGCCTTGAGAATATTTTCTCTCTCTCTCTTTTATCAACTATCACTATTGTATGCTTATTCTTTGTTCCTTTCTTTTTTTTAATATTCTCTAAACATCTGTTACATAACTATGATAATTAAACATAGACACTTTTAATGAAAAATGTTTGTTCAAGATGGTTCGAAAAAATTTATTTTTCTTATTACATCAAAAGAATGTGCGCACTAAACAAAATACCAAAGAGTAATTCATCATTCATTTACTTGTCATTTCTACAGATTAAATATTAGACAAGAAAATATATCCTGTTTATTTCTTGTCGTAGCACTAACATTAAATTTTCTGTAAATTATAATTTGAGATCAAAAAGTACACTTACTGATTACTGGAAAGTTGAGTATTTTTTTTTAATCTAAAGATATTTCTGACAGAAGACAAGAAAAATTCTCGGTAAAGAAAGTGCATTGCATTGTAATATAAGTTATGAAATGACGAAGGTGAAAAGAAAGAATAAGTCATTATATAAAATAACATCTTTCTCGTTTCAGTTTCCTTCTCCTTCCTTTTTATATAGATATATATAGACGTAGATTAGAAATCAATTTTTAACGGGAAACAAGGACAAACCTTGTTTTTCCTTTTTTACTACATGGTGTAACCGCCAAAATAAGGAGACTTTGTGTAGAATAACATAGTATGTAATTAATTTTGTTAGAATAGAACTGTTAATTACAAATTTTCATTTCCATTCTATAAAATCACAGTAATCATCATTTTTATCAATTATTATTGTATTAAAAATGTGCGTAAATCTCTTATTAGATTTTAGTAGCTTGTATATCCAAATACGAAAACAATATTGTTTTCATACCTTGATCTATATCATATATTATTCATTAAATAGAGGCAAAAACATCATATTATTTCGGTACAATGTTGATTTTTATATGGATATTTCATAGTATAACGCTTGATAAATACAAAAATAAACTAATATGTTTTTCATTTTCATTCATCGAAATGAATAGATTAATGAAAATTTATATTCTTTCATATAATGATAATAACAAAAAAATAACATATTTATATGTATATATGCATATTCAATAAACGTGACTCGTAAAAAACAATCAGAGATAAGAGAACGAAAAGATTTGAATAACTGATAATTGTATATTTGCATTGAGTGTTATCATATAATATATTGCCTAAATGTTTGTCTCATCATTCAAAACATGCACTTATGGGAAAGTATCAAAAGGTGAAAGGGTAACTAAAAAACTAAAATTTGAAAACTTTAATTTTTAATCTATTTTATGTTTATTTTGTTGTTATATTGTTATTGTCAAATTATGACATCGAACCAAAAAAAAAAAAGAAGATATTCATATAACGTTAAAATTCTTGTTTATTAACATTTCTTCCGTAAATATAAAAAAAAGAGAGAGCAAGAGAGAGACAAACAAACTTAAACATGTTTATTATAATCGTTCTAATTCAATAGTTTTTGTTCTTTTTCCATCGAATTTAAATGTTGATGACTCGACTTAATTTTTGAACACGATTAAGTAATAAATCACCTTTTTTAATAACTTCTTGATAAAGAAAATTTTTTGAATCTGGTCTTGTTGTTTCAATAATTCCTCGAACTTTATCAATTTTACAATTAAGTCGACCACTAGCAATAAATCTTGATAATTCTTTATCAAGAAATGTTTCTGAACAACCAAATGATTGAGCCATACCTTTTAAGGTTAAGGATGAATATGATTGTAATAATTGATTATATGCAATAATACGCATTTCACGTACATAATAAGTTGCATGTGGTGCAAAATAACGATCTTTAGTAAGTAAAGTATCTTCAATTGTTGCTAAGCAACGAAAGAAATCAGCATAACGACATTCATAAAGTGAAAATAAATATTCTTTAATTAATGGTAAACCATGAAGAATTTCTAAAATTTCACTTCCACGAATAACTAAATAAACAAAAATTTGTGTTTTGTTTTTTCGAAATTTAATTTTTTTTTGTTACCTTTTTCACGTAATTTTGGTCTTTCAAGAGCAACAAGACAACAAATAACTGTATATGTAACAAATGTTTGATAATCCATTAATTCATATGATGTAAATGTTGCAACTGTATCAAGAAATAATTCAGCAGCTGATTTAAAATCTCGAATTGACATTGCACGTAAACCTTGATAAACTTTCATACGATTTCGTCTATCCCAATCTCCACCTTCATCAACTAATGTTTTAGCTTTATCTAAATTTCTTTCAACTAAATCTTGGTCCATATAAAATAAACCTAAACGTAGTTGATAAAAAATTAAATCTAATCGATGTCCTAATGTAACGGTTTTATCATATGTTTTTCTTAACCATGTTAATGCTTGTTCACGATCACCAATTAAACATAAATATTGTGCTTTAGCTAAATAACTTTCACGTACTTCACTATCACCAAATGCTTTTTCATTTTCATCGATTTTATCATTTAATTCTTTTAATTTGTCTTCATTGACTTTTTGCATTGTTTGAACGAGTTTATCATCAGATGATAATTGTCCATCTTTAATACATTCATTATAGAATGGTGTCATATTATTTGTTTTAATTTCATTCAATAATTTTTCTTTTAATGTTTTATCATTTGGTTGGAGTGTTAGTAAAAATTTGTATTGTGCTAAATCAAGATTTGGCACTTTAGGAAGGCCTTCATCAGATAAATCTTCAACAGGCATGATCTAAAAATAGTTTAATAATATCAATATCCTTTATAGTCTAGATGAATTTCAAAATCATGCTTGCGTCTCCGGTGATTTATTTTTAGTATTGAAAGGGCATCTTGTACTTCGGGATTGACTTAAGAGGATTCTTCAACATTAGTTGAATAGAGAAGATAACTGTCAGAAAATATGATTAAAATCGAAAGAATAAATAGACATTTCTTGTCAATCATTATTTAGTCAAAAGTATCTCTTATATTTTTTCATTTTTTATTCTATCAATTAAAATATAATTGAATGTTTTGTCGAAACTGCACTAACTCAAGAAATATTGTAAATAAATCTTAAGTTCATCAACAGTTTAACATTACTATATCCCAGGAAGAAATCGTACAAGAATCATTGAATAAGATTCTGTCGTCAAATATCTGGGATAAATATTCATTTAAAATAGAAGAAATTACCTTCAAGAAAATTTCTATTTTAATATTTAGATAAAATCTAAAACGGACCCTTAGTTCAGTTCATTCTCTTTTTTTTATAGATTAATGGCGAAGTGTATGTGTATGCTTATATATATATATATATATGATTCGCCATCCAATTGTTCATTAGTTAGTCTCTACTATCAGACATTTTCAATTTAAGATAAAATTTAATTTACAATATAGAAAATCTTTTATTAATGAAGATTATTTTTTTATGAAATAAAATTTAAATTTATTATATTGATAAAAAAATATGAATGTCATATGGCTCCATCTTTCACGAGAAATTTTATATCTTAAAAGTGAATGCAACGTCGGTGAATCAAAGAAATGTACAATTTTATTCAAAATAAATAATGATTTTAGTAACTTAATCGATCATGACTTGTTTTGTCTATAGATTAAAGTATGAATAATATTTACGCACTTAACTTGATGCTCTAGAGATATGAAACGTGTGACATCTATTTTTTACCGAAAAATATTTTTCTTCATCACATCGAAAAATAACTAAAAAAATATTTATAAAAAAATTTTATAATAAAAACTTTTTTATTGGCTATTATATCGTTCGAGACTATGACGAATGAATGATTGATTAATCCAACTATATAAATCACTTTTAGCCTATCTTGTTTTTTTCGGATATCATTACTACTTAGACAATTAAATTAACGATGGGCACATCATATGCAGGTGAATCGAAACCCGATCAAGATGTCCGAGTATGGATGGATGGATGGTAAGATTTTAATTTTACACTACATAGTAAATTTTAACTATTTATTTAAGTTATGATATGGTACATTTTGGTCATGCTAATGCATGTCGTCAAGCTAAACAAATGGGAGGTTATTTAGTCGTCGGTGTTCATTCAGATGGTTTGTTTTCTATCGATTTATATCTTTTGCAAATAATTTTTGTTTTTAGAGGAAATTACTAAACATAAAGGTCCTCCAGTTTTTACAGAACAAGAACGATATAAAATGGTACGAGCTATAAAATGGGTTGATCAAGTTGTTGAAAATGCACCTTATGTAACAGCATTGGAAACATTAGAAGAATATAATTGTGCATTTTGTGTACATGGAGATGATATCACAGTAAGAAAAACTAATTAAATATACTTTTTCTTATTAAAAATTCTAGGTAACTGCAGATGGTGTGGATACATATCATATTGTAAAGACAGCTGGTCGATATCGTGAATGTAAACGAACACAAGGTATATCAACAACTGATCTTGTCGGAAGGTTCGTTTTAATTAATTTCTTTGTTTAATATTATTCGATTTTATTGTGTTTAGAATGTTACTTGTGACAAAGTCTCATCATGAACCTGATGATATATTACCTGATCGAGAAAATACACGACGTATGAGCTTATGTAAAGAAAGTACTAGTCCATGGACTGGTGCTTCACAATTTCTTGCAACAACGAATAAGATTATACAATTTTCAAATGGTCGAGAACCAAAAGTAAGATTTTGAGCTGAAGATCTTATTTTAATCTATTGTAAATAGATCAAAAGATTTAATAATCGAAATTTCCCCTGAGGATATTGTTTTACTTTCATCACGCTTTATCAAATTTAAATTTTTATTTAGCCCGATGATAGAATAGTTTATACAGCTGGTGCATTTGATTTATTTCATGTTGGTCATGTTGATTTTCTTGAAAAAGCTAAATCACACGGTGATTATCTTATTGTTGGTTTACACTCCGATCGAGTATAAATATAAAATCTAATTTTAATAATATAATATAAAACTTGCTTATTATTAGATTGTTAATCGATATAAAGGAAGTAATCATCCGATTATGAATATTCACGAACGTGTACTCAGTGTATTAGCTTGTCGTGTAAGATAAAATATTTGATTTCGAAAAAAAAAACAATTCTGAAATTTTGTCTATTAAAGTATGTCGATGAAGTTGTTATTGCTGCACCTTATGCTGTTACAATGGAATTAATGAATCATTTCAAAGTTTCACTTGTTATTCATGGTCAAACACCATGTGATCCTGATATTGATGGACGTGATCCATATGAAGTACCAAAAGCACTTGGTAAATTTCAACAAATTGATAGCGGAAATCCAATGTCAACACAAGATATTATTACACGTATTATTGATAATCGGTTTGTTAATTTAAATTTATTTTATTCGAAATTAATACTCTGGTTTTTTGTAGATTAACATATGAAAAACGTAATAAGAAAAAAGAAGCTAAAGAAGCAGCTGCTTACGATGCATTTCAAAAATTAAAAGCTGAAAATCGTCATGAATCATCAGCTGTTAATGTTGAACCAGATCAATCAAAAAATAAAGACTAAGTTACATTTATAAAAGAAGATAATAATTATAAAAAAAGAAACATTGATTTTTAGCAATTTTTTTTGTACGTCTCGTTTTACTCATGCGTTTATTTGTTTTTTTTTCGAAAAAATCTATTCGATATTTATCACTCTTCTGACTTTGCATTTTGTCTATATTCTATGGCTGTTGTTTTTAGATATATAAAAAAAGAAACATCATGGTAAAAGGAAAAAATAAGAAAAAGAAATCAGAAAAAAAAATAAAAGATAATAATAATGATGAATATGAAGATATGGAATCTGAAGATGTAACAACGAATGAAAATACTACTAAAAATAAAGTACAACAAGTTTATTTACCAGGTGATCCATTAGATGAAGATGAAGAACTTGTACGAGAAGAAAGTGCATATGAAATGTTTCATGAAGCACAAACAGGCAAGTATGTGATTTAATAGAATTTCAAAAGAATTTATCAAGGTTTGTTTTGTCTTTTCTAGGTGATCCATGTTTAAGTTTTGATATATTATCTGATAATTTGGGTATGGATAGAAATCAATATCCACATACAGTATTTATTGTTTGTGGTACACAAGCGGAAAAAGCTGATCGAAATAGTGTGATGGTTGTAAAAATGTCAAATTTAACTAAAACTTTAAAAGTATGAATTTATATGAAAATATTAAGAATAGAAACAATTTTAACGTAGAATATTTTATGTGCCTTTGGATGAATTCATTATTAACTACTTAATATTGACTTCCGCCAAACATGACCCAAACCCAAACTGTTTGAGTTTGAGTTTGGGTTTGTGCTTTTTTAATCTGTAGAAGACACTATTTTCGATACATTGGTGGCAATTAAAAGAAGACCCAAACCCACGCTCAAACTCATTAAACTAAACTCAAACTCCCAAACAGTTTGAATATAAGTTTGGGTCATGTCTAACTTCCGCTCAATATATTTCTCATTCTTTCCTTAGTACCACGATATTCATTATATACTTGCTCTTAGATTAAAAAAACCTTTTATTAATAGAGGATTGTATTGAATCGTAGATGTTCACGAGTATTTCTTTCTAGAGATTATTACTAATAAATTTTTGAATTTTCTATTTAGGAAAAAACGTCCGATGCAGAATCAGATGATGATGACGATGATGAAGAAGAAGATTCTAAACCTGAATTTGAATCAGTTTCATTGAAACATTTTGGTTGTGTTAATCGAATACGAGTAATTAGATGAATATAGAATATTTTGAATAAAACAAAATTAATTTTTGTTTTTCTCTTCAGTCAACAGTTATTAATGAACGTAAAATAGCAGCAACATGGTCTGATACAGGAAAAGTACATATATGGGATTTAAGTCGATTAGTTCATGCTGTTAATGATTCATCTGTTATGTCTGCTTATGTTCGTAATCAAGAATCACCTAAACCATTATTTACATTTAATGGACATATGAGTGAAGGTAAAAGAAAAGATTTCTTTCTTCTTTTTTTTGCAATATCAAAAAACTATCTTCTTAGGTTTTGCTATGGATTGGTCGCCAGTTGTACCAGGTAAAGAAATAATTTGATTTAATCAAATAAAACAATTTTTTTCGTTTTTAGGAATGTTAGCCACTGGTGATTGCTCAAAAAATATTCATATATGGAAACCAAATGATACTGAATGGCTTGTTGATCAAAGACCTTATACTGGTCATACATCTTCTGTTGAAGATATTCAATGGTCACCCAATGAAGAGAGTGTAAGAAGATTTTTAACAAAAAAGACACATCAACTCTTTATTTATTTTGATTTTTGAAGGTTTTTACTTCGTGTAGTGTTGATCGAAGTATACGCATATGGGATATTCGTGCTATGCCATCAAAAGCTTGTATGTTAACAGAAGCGGATGCACATACGTCTGATGTTAACGTAATTAGTTGGAATAAGTTTGAACCATTTATTGTATCTGGTGGTGACGATGGTTACATTAAAGTTTGGGATTTACGACAATTCTCCGTAAAAAAAAATAAAAATTTCGAATTTTTAAAATTGTACGTGTGTTTTTTTTCTTCTTTCTAGAAACAAACACCAGTCGCATCATTTAAACATCATACATCAGCGATAACAAGTGTTCAATGGCATGATACAGATTCAAGTGTATTTGCTGCAGCTGGTGCTGATAATCAAATAACATTATGGGATTTAGCTGTAGAAAAAGATGATGAAGAAAAGAAAGAACAAGCAGTAGCATCAAATAATAATCAATTAGAAAATTTACCTGATCAATTACTTTTTATTCATATGGGACAAACAGATATTAAAGAAGTTCATTGGCATAGACAAATACCTGGTTTATTACTTAGTACTGCTTTATCCGGTTTTAATATCTTTAAAACGATCAGTGCTTAAAAAAAATCAGTTTATTATTGTTTTTTGTTTTCTGTTTCCGAAATAAAAAAAAATAACTAAGGTATCTATTTATTTTTTGAAAATATGAACAGCGGAATTGACCCAGCGATGCAAAGATCAGTTTAAGTTATAATTCTCTCGACTGTAGGGAGGATCATACGAAATAAAATAGTTTGTCTGTATGTTTGTGGCAGGTCAAAAGTCTTGAGGGTGTGGGTGTGGGTGTGGTTTTGGATCTCATTTGTTACCGATACCCACACCGAAACTTTCATCCACACTCACTCCCACTCTGTCACAGTCGAGGGTAAAGTGAGTCAAGACGACGAATGTTACTTGCTAATTCTATTATGATAAAATAATTTTGTTTATTTTTATAAATATTTTAAGAAAAAAAGGTATAAAAAAGTAAATAATTTTTTGAAAAAAAAACCTTGTTTTCTTATATAGTTGATTTTGGAAATTTCCATCGGAAAATACTTCCATCAGCACTAACAGAAATAATATGTTGTGAATTTGGACATATTTTAACTTTTTTCACTTCACTACCATGACCAATACCAACACTTATGACGTCACCTTCATTATAACGCCAGAACTAAATAGAATCTTAAAAATATCTAATAAAAGTAACATAATATACACTTACTTTTACTAATTTATCAGCACTAACAGTAACAAAATAATTACCAGAATTATCAATATCAAGTCCATTAATAGTTCCACTTTTTGATGCTTCTAATTCACGTATTTGTGCACCATTTGTAGATTCCCAATATCCAATCTTTCGATCACTACCACCTGTTACTATATGATATTCTTCAGGATGATAAGCTACACAATGAAAAAGTGTATTTTCAAATAAAACTTGATTACGTGCGAAACGTCTAGAATAAAATAAAAAGTTTCTACATTTCAATAAATTAATATTATTTTTACTTTAAATTCCAAATAATACAAGTACCATCAAGTGATGCCGTAACACATTCTGTATCCGATTTATTAATACGAATACAAACAATCGCATTTTTATGTTCTTTCATAGTTGCCAATAGTTCACGTGAATTTGGATTGATTTGCCAAATACGTATCATACCTTCGCCACCACCACTAACTATTCGTCGACAATCATTTGTAATAGCTATTGCTGTTACACCACGATTATGTGCATCATTTATACTAAACATCTCACGACCGGTTTCAGGATAAAAAGCTCGAATACGACCATCATCCCATCCACTAGCGAAAGAAAAAAGAATTTTCTCTTGATTTTTATAGAAATTTTCATTTAAACCTTAAAATCATTTTTCCATCACGACTAAAACATATTGAATTACATGTTTTATTTGCTTCTGATATTCGTAATAATTCATTACCAGTTGGTGCATGCCATATACTAAATTAACGAAAAAAAAATGTTTGAATTCGAAATTTTCTTTTCTTACCGAATATCTTGAAATCCACATGTACCAAATAATTCCGAAGTTCCACTTTAGAAAATATGAATTAGTTTTTTTTCTCCTAATATCAATTTTTAAAACTTACAAAGGAAATGCAATATCGTTTATAGGTGAATTATGACATGTATTAATTAATTCCATTTTCCAATCAGCATAATTAATTTTATAAATATGTGATCGATCTGTACCAATAAAAATCTATGCATGGAAAAAGATTTTATTTTATTTTTTAATAAGTAACAAAGAAATTTCATTTACCATATGACCTTCACCTCTTAATGCTATGGAAGTTATTTCACCCATAGCTTGTGCAGATCTAATATAAACAAAAAAATTAATATATATAAAGTCGCAGAATAATTTACTTTAATGATTTAAACGTTTCTTTTTCAGCAATATGAATTTTTCCTTCACCTGTACCAATTAAAACATCACCATTGATTAATGCTTGTATAGTTGTAATTCCCATTGAATATTTTTTCTTTTCAGGTCCAATACATTTAAATTGAGTAGCTGGAATATAGATCATAAGTATATCTCCTGATGTTGTACCACAATAAAGAATAGTACCATCCAATGAGACCTTGAAGATAATACAAAATTCTATTATTCCATTTTCTTTTTTTCTGTAAATATACTTACTGTCATACATTTGACAATACGTTTAACAATACCCGTATTAATATCTGTTGCTCGAATTTTTCGATTAGCGATATCCAATTGCCAAAAACGAAGTGTACCACTAAAAATATTGATTTTTATGTTTTTCGAAAACAAAATTATATTGCTTTTAATTACTTTCCACCACTAAAAAATTGACATTCATCTTGTTTTGATGCAGCTAAACAATATGTAATACCAGCACTTTTATGTTGAGCTGCGCTACCACATACGGGTTCTTTAGTTTCAATATTCCATACGATAATAGCTCCATCATCTTGACCACCTAAGGATATTAAGAATCTATCTGAACAAGTAAATACAAGATCTTCAATTTTGACTTTGTGTAAAACGAGTCGTGCATAAGGTTCACGAGTAGCATAATCCCAAATAATAATATCAGCCTATTTTATTCGAAAAAAAATATCTATTTTAATAATTGATTGATTAATTGATTAAAAAAACGTATTCTCTTACCTTAAAACCCATATATGTTGCTTGACCTGAAGCAATATATTTTCCATTATTTGATATAGCTACACTTGATATATTATTATTATGTCCGAGAAGGAATTCTTGTTGTCGTGTTTGTAAATTTTCAATAACTAAATTACATCCTATTGGATATACCATATGTGTACGATCTGGGTGAAGTTTAAGACCATGAGGAACTTTTCCTAAAATTTATACATATTAATGATATGGTGATATTGAAAAAAGTTTATAATAAATATTAACCTTCAAAACCAATAGTTGATTCCAATTCAAGTCTTTGTAGAGTATCAAATCGTTCTGGTTGATTATTAGTGGTCGTCATTGTTTTTGTTTGATGATGAATGTATGAAAACGATATATTGTTTCTAGTAGAATTGAATTTGTCACAATGTTGACAACCATTTTTTATGTTCAAGTGCTTAGCAATGACCAAGTATATTAAGATAGTTATTTAAAAGTATTACAAGATGATAATAAAAGATGAAAAATAAATCGATCTTAATCGCTTTGATGCAGAAAATAGTAAATTTTCTTTTGAAATTGTCTATTTTGAGGGCTAGTGACCCCTATTGAAGACTCGATGAAAGTTTTTACTTTATAAAATATCGATACAAGGATATGAAAATCAATCTGAGTGGCAAATGACGTTTGAAACCACCTTGAGAATGTGGGTGGGTGGGTGTGGGTGAGAGTGTGAATCTGAGTGTGTAACTATACCACCTTTATCATTACCCACACCCACACCCACATCCTTAAGACAACTTTTTGAGATGGATTCACCATCTATATTTTTATGAAATAGCCTAGCACATTCTACAGCATACTAATGATTCTCTACATGCGTACATGCGTACATACGTACATGCATACATCTGTTTCTTCATTTTCTTTCCTTTATATTATCAATATGCGTCATACATTTACATATATAGATCGTTCTTTTTTTTTCTTTCCAAGAGTATCCTTTAAATTCTCTTATCTCAGTTTTCCTTTATTTATTGCGCAGTTAAAAAAGAAAATATACATCATCATTTTCTCTGATTTTTAACTCTAATGGTAGGAAATGGATACCGTTCAAGCACTATTAACGGTCTAATGGCTTTGAAAGTGCTAAGATATTCTTTCAATGTTTTTATACATGATGGTAAACGTAAGATTTATCAGATATCTTGAGGATATGTATGTTCTATGAATAAAATATTCACACCCATATTCTTGTTTCGTCTGATTATATATCATTTATTTGATAGAGAATCACAAAATCATACTGATACGTCTTACCAATAAGGTTCAAACTGTATATGGTTATGGGTAAAGATGTGAATGTTTTCTTGATCTTACGTCTGTATTTTCAAGTATTCAAATTATAAAACTGTAAAAGGTGATAATAATTAATGAGTTTTTAATTATCAAAATAATTCGAAACTATTTAATTTTCCAATATTGATAATGTTAGTGCTCAGCGAAAAGATGTAGAATTTGCTAGAACAATCACACATGTTTATCATACTGTAAGCTAAAAAAATATGATAAAAGTGTTTTAAATATTGATACTGTATTTTCTACAACAAAACATAATACAGATGTGTTTCCTAAAGGAATTACGTATTTCCTATCTGATTTTGCAGTTTAGTTCGATGAAAATCATGTTTCTGTTTTATTCAGATAAATATACAATAATATTGATATTGTTACTTTTCATTTCCTTGTTTTATGTTAATGATAAAAGCAAAAACTATCAGTTGCGCATTTAGTTTTGTCTAATATTCTTTGAATATATAAACTGAGATCGTTACTTCTTTTTCTAGTTTAACAATTTTTGCAATTGATCTACGAAACACTACTATCATAATAATAATTAGTTTATATATTTCTAAAATTATTATGATGCACTGGCAATTGTTATATTTTATTATATTATTACCGCTAATAATTATTAAGTCGAATGCATCATTTTTGTATAATACAAATGACAATTCAAAAACAATTTTCGATTGTTTTGATTCGTATATTGTTGATGATCGTTATTCATATGAACACGTTTCATTTCGAGCAAATCATCTGATACCTTATTGTCGACGTCCATTATCAATCGATCGTACTAATAAAATACAAGGATATATAGAAAATACATACACATTTAAGGATTTACGTTTACAAGGAATTACGAGTGAAAATCTTCTTCAATGGTCAATATCGATTGATATTATTGAACAATATTCTATATATCTCATTAAAAAGAATATCGAATTTGATGAATTTGTTTTTAATAATTGTTCATCATTATGGTTTGGTTCGAATTGTCAATATACATTTAATTTAAATATACCTATCGAATCATTTGGGGATTTCGTAAATTCTTCATTTATAGCTCGTAGAGGCTATTACGGAAAAATTTTAATACATACTTGTTATCCTCATTTATCTGGATGTTATCGTGGTCCTGAACCGATGTGTTTAGATTGGCGTGAAATATGTGATGGAAAAGTTGATTGTATTGGAGATAATCTTGGTATAGATGAAGAATATTGTAACGAACTTGAAATAAATGAATGTAAAGAAGATGAATATCGATGTCATAATGGAGCACAATGTATTCCACTCGAATTCTTTCGTGATGATCACCAAAGTAAAGATTGTCTGGATGGAACAGATGAAGCTGAAGATGATAGTTTGGAGGCAATTGCGCTTGATAGACTACGTTTCGACTGTATCGAATCAATGATGTTCGCTTGTGAAGAGAGAACATGTCGTCAACCACATGAATTTTCATGTGGCGATGGAAGTTGTACAAATTATTATACTATTTTTTATCTTTTTGATTTTTACCAACTTGCTTGTCGAGGTACAGGTCGTGCTGCCTACTATCGTCAAGCAATGTATAAATCCGTCAAACAATATTCGAATGATTGTTATCTTTTATTATACTGTAAACTCGGTTTTTATAACGTTCTCCAAAATCATACATACAATATAACACATTGTTTACGTGCAAATTGGTTATCAATAGATTGTCCATTAGAATATCTTTCATTTCCTCGTGAACCTATCTTCTATGGTTATTTTCAACCTACTTATTCAAAAAAACTTTTGATCAATAGTGGTAATGGTGCTGGATGGCCACAATACATCTGTACTGATCCACGATTATGTTTATACTTGCCAAAAACAACAAATCATATCAATGGTTTAGATTGTCGTCTAGCTCCTAGATATGAATTTCATCGTCCGAGTTTGGCACCTCGATTACGAAATGATTCTGAGATGTGTGGATTTATGGGAAATATTATTAAGTATAAATCAAATGCATCTTTATTTTATTGTAAAAAATCTGATAAATATATATCGAAACATCGTCTCATTGATGGTATTCTGGATTGTTATTATGGTGAAGATGAAAGTTATAGCGCTAGTTGTTCATTAAATGATACTCAACGTTTTAATTGTACATCAGAAACAAAATGTTTATCACCTATAGGTATTGGCCTTGATAAACCTCAATGCAAAGATGGAGAAGATGAACACTTTGAAAATCAGGAAATATTCGTATATTCACATCTTTGTAATCATATAAATCAGAATGCACAGTTACCACCAGAAGACGATGGGGAACACGATGAAAACAATTGTGAATGGTGGCCCTGTCATACTCCATACACTCGATGTGATAATGTTTTTCAATGTGCTAATGGTATCGATGAATTAAATTGTCCAAATGTTAATTGTAATATTAATGAAATTAAATGTGAAATCATTAATTCAACTAAAAATTATTATTGTATTCCTCAAGAATATATTTACGAAAAACCAGTCGATTGTATTAATCACGATTTTAATAATATTCTCTATCGAAAAATATTTTATTCGAATAATTTAACATTTAATATTAATAAAGAATATATATCATGGAAAGAAAAGACTTGTTTAACAAAAAATGATATTTGTGGTAATTCATCGACTAATGATCAAAAATTAATATGTAATATTGTTGAAAAAGAAAACATTAGTTTTAACAAAAATTTCTCAATAGATTTGTATTATAATGGAACATCATGTAACCTAGTCGATCATGATTATAATCGTCTCTATTCTGTTTATTACTTTTCTACATGGAATTTGGGATATTTTCCACCAATAATAAATCAAACATCATTATCATCTCAACAATATATCAATAATATCAAGCCAAAAAAACCTCTCGAAATCAAAACTAGTATTGAATTAATTGAATATTGTAATCGTGGAATTGTTATATTTGAAGGAAAATCACTTGAAAAGAAATGTTTATGTCCACCTAATTATTACGGTGATCGATGTCAATGGCAAAATCAACGTATTAGTTTAACATTTCAGATACGACCAGCAGGTTCACATGAAAATAAGTTTTCTATTTATGATATATTTATTTATTTAATTGATGATGAAAATGAAATAATACATAATTATGAAAAAATAAATTATATTTCATCGCTAGATTGTAATACAAAATACAATCGTTATTTACTCTATCCTGATCAACCAAAAAATGTCAATCATACATATTCGATACGTATTGATATTTATGAAAAATCAACATCATTAAATTATTATGGAAGTTGGAATTTATCTATTCCATTTCCATTTTTACCAGTTAATCGTATAGCAACACAACTTCGTATTCCATCAGAAAAAGCTCAATTATCAATAAATTGTTCAATTCAATGTGGAACAAATGGAAAATGTTTTAATTATATTAATTCAACAAAAGAATTTTGTCTTTGTGATCAAGGTTATTCAGGTCGTTTTTGTAATATAACATATCAACATTCTTGTTCATCGGATTCAATGGCGTTAAATTCATCAATTTGTTTATGTCCATTAAATAAATTCGGTTCGAAATGTTATTTACAACATAAATATTGCCAATCGAATAATAATTCATGTCAAAATAATGGCAAATGTATACCTTATAATTACCATACAAATCATGATGAATTTTTTTGTTTATGTCCTGAAAATTTTATGGGATCTCATTGTGAATATCAATCAAATAGAATAAATATTAATTTTAAAATTGATTCAATCCCACCATTAGTTTTTGCTCATTATATTATTTCATATGATGATAAAAAACATGAAAGAATAATAAAGTTTAAAACAATTCCATTTGATCAATATTCAATTGAATTATTTTATACAACTCCATTTAATTTATTATTTATTGAATTTGAAAAGAATTATTATCTTATTGTAGTAAGAGAGAAATCAATTCAATCTGAAAATATTGCTACTAATATAAATCATTATAATAAGTGTGAAAATATAAGTAAACTCTTAAATTCAACAGTACTTAATTATAAAACTCTTCGACGATTGAAATATTATCAATTACCATGTATAGGAAATCTCAAATTAAAATGTTTTTATGATGAGAAATATATGTGTGTTTGTGATAAAAATCGATATTCAAACTGTTTTGAATTTGATCATGTGTCATATGATTGTCAAGGTAATAATTATTGTAATAATGGCTCATGTGTTCAAGATAATTTAATTTGCCCATCAACTTCAGCATGTATATGTAAGAGATGTTATTATGGAAGTAAATGTCAATTTAGTAGCACGGGTTTTAGTACATCACTTGATGTTATTTTTGGATATCATATTAAACCATTTATTTCATTTACAAAACAATCCAGCGCAGTGAAAATAACAGCATCAATAACAATCCTTATGTTAATATTTAG
>CAJNOI010000065.1:0-42024 GCA_905250115.1 Adineta steineri | reverse complement strand
TCAGCATATAAAAAAATTCTTTATGCTCAAATTAAACAAAATAAACATCTTCTTATATCATCATGTATTTTAATATTATTATCTATTCCTCGTTTAATTATTTCATTTCTATCTGGATGTATGGATTCAATACGTACTCCATGGTTATATTTAATTGGATATTATATTTCATTTATTCCACCATTACTTATTATTATTTTATTTATTTTACCTTCAAAAACATACAAACAGGAATTTCTTTCTATGATAGCAAAAATAAATTTTTTCTCAAAATAAAAATAACATTTTTCTTTATTTATTATCTATATTATCATTTCACCATAATAGTCGAATGTACTTATGTTAATATTCTTTTCATTTACTTTTATTGTTGCATCTACACTCGCTTTCTAAATTCTATGTGAAATAAATAAAATCATACATTATTTTATTCTCTTTTAAATGAAATAAAATCAAATTTGATGAATGCTATAAGTACTTGACTGTTGAAAATTCTAATATTAATTAACATTTACAATCAAAGTGAACACAATGAATCTTAGTAAAAATGAGAATTAATCTGAAAATAATGGGTCAACTACTGATTGATGTTGAAACAAACATATGATATTAATAGATCTATACATATGAATAATATTATTATATTGAGATTTTTTAAAATAAATAGAAAATTTTTGATGTTATACGATTATTTTGAAGTTATAACTGATAATACAAAAAAAAAATAATCTCCATATATTATATTTTTCATAGATTATTACATTAAAATAGTGTTCTAAATTTAAGTAATAATATAAAATAAAATATAAGTGAATTGCTATTATGGTTTGTGTTTATGTTATAATGTTGAAAAAGAACAATTTTTTTTGTATTATAAGTTATAAGTTGAAAATTTCTTATTTATATTAAAAAAATAAAAGATAATTATATTAAATTTACCTTTATATGAAAAAATAGATGTTATATATATTAATCTTATCTATTGTTCGATTAAATATAAGCTAATCTGATAAAAAAATGAAATAATAGTTGAATTTCAATATAGATACACATAACAAATAAATGAGATACTCTTTATCTCATACTCAAAGTCATTTATTTCTCTTTCATGGATAACAATAAAAGAAATTTGTACCAATTTTGTATGAATTATTCTCTACTTGTGATAGTACTCTATCATCCGTTTGTCTATAGTTATTCTTTACCATAGATAACTCATCTTCACAATATGAATAAGAGTATCATGTTGTCCATATTTATCATTACTAAAGATAAGGAAGATATGAGAAAACAACAATAATAGATAAGTATTTATAGATTTATGTATAAATGGATTTGCTCATCTATCAAGTGATGAACAGGAATCAACAAATTCAGTTTAAGTTCGAACCGAAGCAAGTGTTGAAAATACTTTCTGATCTAATCTGATTAGCAATACAGTCGGCTACAATCGTATAGATTTATCTACAAATATTCCATGTGCCATATGGCATAATAACTACGCTCATAAAATATCATCATAAATTATTATAGTTAAATACAATTTGTACTTAAATCTATATCGATCGTAGAAGTGTTGTATTTCAATTGTGTACGATCTGTACTAGACGACTGTAATAATCGATCAAAATATTTTCGAAGAAGATTCTAGACATGTTAAGAGAAAAATAAATGAGAGGAATTTAATTATAAAATGATTTATTTTTAAATAAGATGAAAAGAAAAAAAAACGACAAAAAAGCAAATTGTTTCATTATAGTTTATTTGATTACAAATAATAATTTCAATTAACATCAACATCAAACTTCTGTATTCGATGACGGAAATTATCAACGACATATAGATTACCTTCTCGATCTAATGATATAGCGCCGACTGCAGCGAACAAATATGGTGGTCGTTCCTGACTTCCTCCATTCATAACAATGTAATCTTCCGTAGACTTTTCTGACCAGCGCACTATTCGATCTCGGTTAACTTCTGACACATATACATTACCAAAATGATCGACAGCCATTCCGAACGGATAATCATACATTAGTTGATTCGTATCTGGAATTCTCCCCTTAGCAACAATAATTCCTTCTTTTGCATTTTTTATCCATTTTGTGACACGACCAGATGTATAACCACATACATAAATCGAATATTGGTCATCAACAAAAATATAAGCAGGGTTATTTAGTTGATTTAGATTATATCCAGGCCCGTTTCCACCGGCTACAGTTGTTACCTTTGTTTCTCCTTGTTTTAATCGTATAACACTATGTGTTTTTCCTTCTGAAGCATAAATATCTCCATTATTATCGATTGTTACACCGTTACATTTAATTTTAGGGATAATTATTTCTGGGTCTGTTCGATTTCGACGAGACCATTGTACTACACGTTCGTTTCCTTTATCACAAATAATAAGTAAATCATTTATTTTATCAACAGTTACATCTGATGGATCTTTCAATTGATTTAAATCATCTCCTGGTCCATTTCCACCAGCAACGGTTTCACCACTTTTTTCACCGAATTTCCATCCAACAACTCGATCACTATTATGTCGAGTAATATAAATCGTTCGATTATCATCATCAATATAGATTCCTTGAACTCGACTAACTTGATATAAGTCGTCTCCATGCCCATGTGCGGTAACAATAGAAAAATTTAATTTCCATTGAAGATAATTATTATTTGACATCGAAGTAACTGATAACTCTATTGCAAAAATTAAAAAAAAAATTAAAACAAATGTTTATACATAATCAGTTAATTTATAGATGTGTTTATCAGATTTTGACAATTGTTCATCTTCACTAACGATTATATCCATCAAAAACTTGTATGAAATATCTCTGAATTTATCATTATATAAATCATGTTCTATGGGTAAAACTCTGAAGTCCTGATGATTTCTATAATTCTCAAATTATTATAAAATTCTCGTATTTTGTTATGTTTATAAATAGAATAAAAATGAGAAACAATAAACTAAACTATTCATTTTTTTCTACGCGATCAGACGGAATGAATTGTTATTCTATGAAAGTGATATATAATAGATTTCGAGTTAAAAAATACGATATAAAAGTTCAAATTCTATCGATTGTTCCCTATCATATGTCGAAATATACTTCAAGATATATTCTACAATTCGAACTGGAACTATAATTTAACTGAACAAAACATGAAACACAAACTGATGGTATTGATTTAATCAATATACTATCTTTTCTGTACTATTTATCTCTCAAAAAATTTACCTTCTGTTGTTGTTGTTGTTGTTCTTGCTGTTGTTATCGTTGCTGTTGTTATCGTTGTTGTTGTTATCGTTGTAGTTGTTGTCGTTATTTCTGATACATTTTTCTTTTTTTTCAATACGATAGGTAATGAAATACTTATTGATAATATAATTAGAGTAACAACAACACCGATTGTAATCCATAAGAATTTTTTTCTTTTTAGAATATTTATAAATCTAAACAAAAAATCACTTTTTGTTATTTTTATTAGAATTCAAAATCTACATACGATATTCTTGATTGATCAGTTGATGTTGGAGTTATTTCAACATTAATCGAATGAAACTAAAATAGTCAAAAAAAGAAGAATTAAAAATAATACTACCACCATAGTTTTCTTTGTAAATTACATCATCATTATTTTGCTTTTTATCGTTCATAGTTGATATTTCAATTGAATTTTCTCCAATAATAATCTACAAAAGTTTTTCTATTGCAAAAAAATGAAAATAATATAAAAAAAAGGTTACAATATATACATAAATAATTCTTACAAGTTATACTCAAATATTTATCGAGAGAAAATAATTTATTTTCAGGTAAAAGTTCATCGCTTTTCTAACAACTTTTCAAAGTCAGAAAGCTAACAACAAATATTTTCTTATTAATTTAAGATAATAAACTAACGATATAAAAATATGTTATTTTATAATTTGTTATCCAATAGAAATTTTGTTGAAATAATATTATTATTATTCTATTTTAGATCAACAATTGTTATCTGGAATAAACAACATTTATTGTTCATGATATTTTATCTCATTAATTCTAAATATAAATTAGATTAAGTCAAATTTTATAAGATAAATGTTGTTGTATTTCTACTTCTCGTCTAGCATAACTATCTAGTATGCTTTGATAAATTGATTAGTTTTAAACTAGAAAAGAGCAGGAAAATGTTAATACGTTCTCTCTCGAATTATTTGTTTCATTAGTTAAGCTAGACACGGCATATGTTAATAATATAAAAGATGAAAGTTATTTTTTAAACTAAATAAAACAGTTGATTCCAAGATAAATGAAAAACAAGTGTTCAAATTAGATATTGTCTAAACCTTTTAAGATTGATCAAATTTAAATCAATCATTAAAACTACAATTAAGAAAATTGATCCTACTATCCATTTCAAAAATAAAGGCAAATAAATATTTTTTGAATAACTTTCGATAGAAACAAGTTCAAAAACTATGATTTTTATATTTTGTTGTCTAAAACTTATCGTTTTATTTTCCACAGAATCATCTATAGTTACCGTTGATCTTTACGTAAATGATTTAGAATTCTTTATCTCGTTTAACATCTGTTATGACTTAAATTTTAAAGATAAAATGCATTTCTAATGTTAAGAGTCCTAAAAATATTCCTGAATGAAGCTTCAGATTCAATAAAACACATGAAATTCCTATTGGAGAGGTATATGAGTGACTCTTGATAGCATTTATTCATGTTTTTTAGTAATGAATCGTGCGAAAGAGAAAATAAAATATTTGATTTTATTCTTTACAAATCAGTATACGTTTTCTATTGTCTATGGTGTTGAATCAAAGTAAAAACAAGTCTTGTTTGTCAATTAAATTAATAGAAATATTTCTTATATGTTTTTGACAAGAAATCATTCTTAAAATAATACATATATCAATAAGAAAAATGAACTTATTGCCTTTATAAAAATTTGTCCTGAACAAAATGATGCCATATGTGAGTTATCATCTGTTGCAAATAGAGAATATAGAAAAAATATCATATTCTACTATGTAGAATGTGGAAACAAATATCCTTGACTAATATTGAATGTAAGTAATGTCAGAAAACATTGAAAATGAATATTTGTATAAGGAAATGCAAAGTTTAATGAGAGAAGAAAAAAATTCTGTTAAAATAAAGTGATTTCTCATGCTTTTTCACATCGAATTTCTAGGAGAAAAATGAATATTTATTTTCATGATGATTAATTTTACATTGTTTTCTTAATGAGAAAAAAAAAATTGTCATTAGAACTATTTTTTTAGTACAATATTGAAATGAATTAATCAATAAAATAATACGGATGAATAAATGATCTTTGTTTAATCTAAGTAAAAGAACGGTCTAGTTTTCAATAGAATCCAAAATGATCTTTCAATATAACTCTACAAGCATAATATCGACATGTTAGAATTAGTTAAAGCGTAATTGTTGCTCTATTATATTATTTTAAAATGTTAAAAACGAAATTTTTTCGTGCACATTCGATAAGTCATATATATATATAGAAAAGAATAATGGCAGGAAACAATCGTAGACGTGCACCAAGTGACTATATTAGTTTATCAGCAAATGCAGCTGCACATGTTGATGCATATTTCGAATATCGAGCGTAAGAATAGAACAATGAATTCAATTAATTACTATTATTATTTATTAATTTTTTTCAAGTATTGTTGGTGATGGTGATGATGAAGGAAAATTATTTTCGCTAGAGAAATATGATGAATATAAAAGACCAGTTTTATCCATCGTATGAATTTTTTATTTTTATATTCAATCGGATATTATATTACGTGAAAAAAGAATAAATAGTTGTTGAAAAATATTTTATATCACAGAATCTTTGAATAATTTAAATATTTTAAGCGATTACACAATCGATTATATGTATCATGGGTAAATCCTCAATGCATGGATTGTATTATTATTGGATGACAACATAAATGTCTTTGTCGAAATAAGTGAACTGAATAAAAAAAGAAAACATTATTACTAATTATTTTTTTTAATTTTAATGAAGATTTTCTGAACATAAAATTGATTTTACTGAAATTCCAACTGAACGACCCATTCTTATTTCATGTCGTTGTGTATCATTTGAATATGTTGCAAATGCATCTGCTACAAGTGATCCTAATTGTCGTTGTAAACATTCACTTGATACTTATGGAACACGACCACTTTATACATGTCAGAAAAGTATTGTTAATCACTTAATGAAAAAAAGAAAATTTTAGTTTTTTGAATCGACATTTAGATTACAATTGTACTGGGTAGAACAACTTGTTCATTCAACTGGATATGCAACATCATATAAAGCGATGGGTGGTTTAACAGGATTTAGTTCATTAGCTGAAGGATATTTGAGACTTGATCCTAGTGGACGAGGTTAGAAAGAAAAAGATATTTCTATAATTTAAGTATTTGATCCGTAAATAGGTCAACCTGATGGTGATTTTCTGAATCAATCTATAACTGCTATGGATCATCCAATTCTTCGTGCACATGTATTTCTTGATCCTAATGGTAAATATGATTTTATTTTATTAATAAACGATTTTATTGTTTTTATAAAAGGTACTGAAGCTCAATCACAATGACGTCGTCCTGGTGAATCACCATTAGATTATTATGAACGTCGTCATCAAGAACGAGTAAACTATGTATACATTATTTTTTATTGTTATTTAATTCTTTCTTGTTTTAGCAACGTCTTTCACGTGGTATACGTGCAGCACGTAATCCTTATGATACGAATGCTCAGTTGACTACTGGTATTCGAAATAATAAATCATCACCCCGTCGAATAACTGGTGGCAAAAAATAAGATATATTATTTCGGGGGGAAAATTGGGTTGCTTTTATATATCATTTTTGGGTCTATAAAATATAAGATAAATAAGCCTGTGAAGAAAAACATTTCTCGTTGAGATTATTTGTTAATGATACTTGAAGTTCAGTTATTAACTAATTGAGAAACATAGTTTTGGTTCATGACTAAATACAAATCAGGTTTATTTACGAATTCAAAAACAAACAAACAAACAATGTATCTGAACACCGATCATTATGCAAAAGACAATTTAATGTTGTTGGAAAATATCAAATTCTCAAAGAAAACAAAACAAAAAAAAGGAAAGGGAAGAGAAGGAAAATATATGAATGACTTGTTTATGACAATTCTGTCTTATGATACGTCTGAAATAATGTTTTCAATGCATCGTTATTTGTAATACACTTGAATTTCAAGGCATATGCTAGCTTTCAGAATGTATTCACATGATTGATTATAGTATTATCCGGAGAGTGTGGGTTTGGATATGGCTAAGAATACTTTATTCGCGTAGCACCGACACTCATACCCACATCCACTCACATTCGCACCCAACATCTTCAAATATACTCAAAACGACAGATTCATTAGCACAATATATTTTAATCGAAGCATTGCTTTATGTCGAATTGATTTAAGAAGATATAAAATACACAACAGATAGACTCAAATAGTAAAATAACAGGTTCATGAAGTGGACAACATTGCATTGAGACTCAAATAAAATAACTCATGATTTTTATTTTCAAATCGATTATATTTTTCGTAGCAGTTTTATATTGATTATTCTTTACATTAATTTCTATTACTTTAACTCAAAATTCTTCGAAGAAATATCTTACTTCAAGAAAATGAATAATGTAAAAAAAGAGTCAATAAGCGTTCGAATTATGCTCGAAGTCAGATAATAACTCATCTATTCAAATAAGAACTAATAACGTCAAATGCAAGACTAATGAGCATTTAACTATTTGTAAATATCTTTACATATTATTACGAAAGTAAAAATAGTTATTCAAAAATAAATAAATCAGTAAAAGAAATTTAAGACGAGCTCTAAGCAAATTACATTCTATATTCGCAAAAAGAACTAGTAGAATGAAATAAACAGAAATGTATATGATTAATCTTTTATAATTTTAGATCGAAACAAAAAGTTGTTTTTCTTCAACTTTTTCAAAGTCAAATTTTGAATAATAAATTTCTGTCGATATTTTCAGATCAGTCAGATGAGTATAATTTATACAAAAGCTTTAGTAAAGTAGGAAAAATGAAATAATTCATTTCTTTTTATAATACATAAATGATGGTAATACATTAGAACACTTTCTTGACGATTGAAATTGTTTTGCGGAACGAGAATAGAAATATAGTATCCATATAGAATGAGAAACTGGCAAAGGTAGTACAGTTAGACCTGTAGCATCTCCCTCATTGACATACATATCATTTGATATATTTTCTTTAATTTCATTTATCATTGTCGTTATTTAATCTGTAAAATAACTCATATTTATCAAGAGACTATTAAAAATTTCGGAGAAAAGTATTCTATTAATATTCATCAATATGCGTCATACATTTACATATATAGATCGTTCTTTTTTTCTCTGTCCAAAAATATCATTTGAATTCTCTTATCTTACTTATTACACAGTTAAAAAAGAAAATATACATCATCATTTTCTCTGTTTTTTAACTGTAACAGCGGGAAATGAATGCTGTTCATGCAATATTATCGTGCTTTCCATCAGAATCGATTTTCCCAATTCATTAAAATTCTATAACGAAAAACAAAAAGATGATACACATATATATTCCACTAGCTTTGAAAGGGTTAAGATATTATTTCAATGTTTTTACACATGATAGAAAATGAAGGATTTATCAAATATCTTGGAGATGTGAATATTCGATAAATAAAATACTCACACCCACGCCCACGTTCTTGTTTTGTCTGATAATATATCATTTATTTGATAGAGTATCACAAAATCATCTTGACACGTCTTACCAATAAGGTTCAAACTGTATATGGTTATGGGACGAGGAGTGTTTTTGTCACCACAAAAGGATTGAAATGATCGTCGAAAAAAGGGTGAAATGATCACCGAAAAAAGAGAGAAATGATCACCAAATTAGAAAAAACAGTTAAAAAATAATCAAATAGAGTAAGAAGGGGTGATTTGGCACAACTTTTCTTTTATTCTTGTGTTATTTTGCGAATAGTTTTTTTTATTTTTAATGATCGAAAACTTTTTTGAGTACAAAACATCTAGTAAAAATATTTTTCTATCGCTTGGTGTATGAATTTCTAAAAATCTCTTCTGGTAAAGTTTCAGCAGCCGTTTTAGTGAGACTGACTAATAGCTTTGCCAAATTACCCCGCATGGGTTGATTCGACAACCCCATGTATTTTACTGATAAATAATAAAATCTAATTTACTAACCTATTTTAAATCATTTTTTTATAACTATACCATTCGATAGCCCAAACATTTCTCTAGACACCTATACTAATCTTTGTTTTCACCTTTTTACCACATCCAGGTAAAATCATTAACAAAATGATCTTTAAAAAGAAAAGTTGTGCCAAATCACCTCTTCTTACTTTATTTGATTATTTTTAAACTGTTTTTTCTAATTTAGTGATCATTTCACATACAGATAAATTAGGTGATCATTTCACCCTTTTTTGAGGATCATTTTACATACAACTAATCAAGTGATCATTTCACTCCATTTGTGGTGATCAAAAGACATTTCTTCCATATTTAATTGAATATTATATTTCATTTATTCCACCATTACTTATTATTATTTTATTTATTTTACCTTCAAGAACATACAAACAGGAATTTCTTTCTATTATAGAAAAAATAAATTTTATTTCAAGATAATAATAACATTTTTCTTTATTTATTATCTATATTATCATTTCATCACGAATTTTTTTTTATTAACTTAAGAGGAACCTCTGACCATGTCGGTCCTAGAGGAACAGTTAAGTTAACAAACTTGAAGAAGCTTGTGAAAGTAAGAGAAAAGAGAAAATGATAGAGCACAATATCACCAAGAGAAAGATTCAACGGATTGCACTAAGCTAGCAGACAGACATGCTCTGTCTGAATCACACATGGAGAGAAGAAAAATGCAAGTAAGGACAGGAGCAGCACGGCTATCAAGCATGTGTACATGGAGCATTACTCATTTAAAGCTGTTATTGTTCTTTTTTCTTTTTTCCTCTTATTTTTTATAGTCACCATTCTTCTCTTCCTTCTTCGGCTCTCATATTTTTTTGTCAGCATGACCTTCCAAAATCCAAAGTAATATCGCTCGGATACATAAAAATTTTCAGAAAATTGAACAAAGCATGTTCGTTCCTCTTCATTACATACTGCTGCTGAATCTGAAGTACCGTGAGATGCCATCCACTCGAGCGCTTTTCCTAACACATCAACATGACGTACAAATCTTGTCGATCTATATAGACACCGTATACGATTCTCCATTTTACCATCAATTTCGAATATAAACGTACAGAATATATTCTTTAAGTCAATAGTCGAATGTACTTATGTTAATATTATTAACTTTTATTCTTTTCTTTTAAATAAAATAAATTTGAATTTGATGAATTCTATAAGTACCTGATTATTCGAAATTCTAATATCAATTAACATTTACAATTAAAGTGAACACAATGAATCTTATCGAAAATAATGGGTGGACTACTGATTGATCTTCAAACGAAGATATGATATCAATAGATCTATACATATGAATAATATTATTATCCTGAGATTTTTTAATATAAATAAAAAAATTCGATCTTCTCTGATCATTTTCAAGTTGTAACTGATAATACAAAAAAAAACAAAATAATCTCAAAATATTATATTTTTTACATACATTATTAGATTAAAGTAGTATTCTAAACTTAAGTAATAATATAAAGTAAAATATAAGTGAATTGTTATTATGGTTTGTAATTATTAATAGTTGAATTTCAATATAGACAGACATAAGAGATAAATGACATACTCGTTATCTCAAATTTGTGGGTAGTTATTCTTTTCCATAGATAACTCATCTTGACAATATGAATAAGAATATCATGTTGTTCATATTTATCATTATTGAAGATAAAGAAAACATGAGAAAACAATAATAATAGATTTGTTCATCTATTAAGTGATGAACAAGAATCAACAAATTCAGTTTAAGTTCGAACCGAAGCAAGTGTTGAAAATACTTTCTGATCTAATCTGAATAGCAATACAGTCGGCTACAATCGTATAGTTCTATCCACAAATATTCCATGTCCCATATGGTATAATAACTACGCTCATAAAATATCATCATAAATTATTATAGTTAAATACAATTTGTACTTAAATCTATATCGATCGTAGAAGTGTTGTATCTCAATTGTAATAATCGATCAAAATATCTTCAGAGATTCTAGACACGTTAAGAGAAAAATAAACTAGAAGAATTCATTTATAAGATGATTTATTTTTAAATAAGATGAAAAGAAAAAAAATGACAAAAAAAAGCAGATTGTTTCAGAAAAATTCATTTGATTACAAATATTAATTTTAGTTAACATCAACATCAAACTTCAATATACGATACTCGTGACGATCAACGATATATAGATTCCCTTGTCGATCTAATGATATAGCTGTGGGTTTGTCGAACAGTTGTGGTGGTTTTTCGAAACTTCCTCCATCTATAACAATGTAACCTTCTGTAGACTTTTCTGACCAGCGCACTATTCGTTTATTTTCATATTCTGACACATATACATTACCGAAATGATCGACAGCCATTCCGAACGAATCAGGCCACCGGGATTCACCACTTTCTGAAATTGATTCATTAGTAACAATAATTCCTTCTTTTGCATTTTTTATCCATTTTGTCACACGACCTCTTCGATAATCAGATACATAAATCGAATATTGTTTATCAACAAAAATGAAAGTAGGATTATTTAATTGGTTTGGATTATCGCCATACCCATTTCCGCCTGCTACAATTGTTCCCTCTGCTTCTCCTTGTTTGAATTGTTTAACAGTATCTGTTTGGCTTTCTGAAACATAAATATCTCCATCATTATCGATTGTTACACCATTACATTTAATTTTAGGGATAATTATTTCTGGATCTATTCGTCTTTGACGAGACCATTGTACTACGCGGTTGTTTCCTTGATCACAAATAATGAGTAAATTGTTTTTTTTATCAACAGTTACATCTGATGGATCTCTCAATTGATCTAAATTATTTCCTTGTCCATTTCCACCAGCAACAATTTCACCACTTTTTTCACCAAATTTCCGTCCAACAACTCGATCGCTTTCGTACGGAGATCCAACAATATAAATCGTCTGTTCTTCATCATCAACATAGATTGCTTCAACGTCACTAGCGTGATTTACGCCACCTCCATACACACCTTCTCCAGCAACAATAGAAAAATTTAATTTCCATTTGAGATAAATATTATTTGACATAGAAGTAATTGATAATTCTATTTAAAAAAATTAAAAAAAATTAATTAAAACAAATGTTTATGTATAATCAATTAGTTTATAGATGTATTCATTAGACATTAACTATTATTCATCTTTACTAATGATTATACCCATGAAAAAATTGCATAAAATATCTCTGAATTTATCATTATATAACTGTTTTTCTATGAGTTACACTTGAAAGTCCGGTAGATTTTTATAGTTCTTAAAATTCTAGTATTTTGTTATGTTTATAAATCGAATAAAACTGAGAAACAATAGACTAAACTATTCATTTCTTCTATGCTGTCAAACAGAATGAATTATTATTCTATGAAAGTGATGTAAAATAGATTTCAAGTTAAAAAATACGATATCAAAGTTCAAATCCTATCGATTATTCTCTACCATATGTCGAAATTGTACTTCAAGATGTATTCTACAATTCGAATTCGAAGTATAAGTTAATTAAACAACACATGAAACACAAACGGATGGTATTAATTTAGTCAATAAACTATTTATCTCACAAAAATTTACCTTCTGTTGTTATTGCTGCTGTTGTTGTTGTTATTGTCGTTATTTGTGATACATCTGCCTTTTTTTTCATTACGATAGGTAATGAAATACTTATTGATAATATAATTAGAGTAACAACAACACCGATTGTAATCCATAAGAATTTTTTTCTTTTTAGAATATTTATAAATCTAAACAAAAAATCACTTTTTGTTCTTTTTTTTAGAATTCAAAATCTACATACGATATTCTTGATTGATCAGTTGATGTTGGAGTTATTTCAACATTAATCGAATGAAACTAAAATAGTCAAAAAAAGAAAAATTAAAAATAATACTACCACCATAGTTTTCTTTGTAAATTACATCATCATTATTTTGCTTTTTATCGTTCATAGTTGATATTTCAATTGAATTTTCTCCAATAATAATCGACAAAAGTTTTTCTATTGCAAAAAAATGAAAATAATATAAAAAAAGGTTACAATATATACATAAATAATTCTTACAAGTTATACTCAAATATTTATCGAGAGAAAATAATTTACTTTCAGATAAAAGTTCATCGCTTTTTCAACAACTTTTCAAAATCAGAAAGCTAACAACAAATATTTTCTTATTAATTTAAGATAATAAATTAACGATATAAAAATATGTTATTTTTTATAATTTGTTATCCAATAGAAATTTTGTTGAAATAATATTATTATTATTCTATTTTAGATCAACAATTGTTATCTGGAATAAATAACATTTATTGTTCATGATATTTTATCTCATTAAATCTAAATCTAAATTGAATCAGGTCAAATTTTATAAGATAAATGTTGTTGTATTTCTATTTCTAGTCTAGCATAAATATTTAATTTTGCATTAATAAATTGATTAGTTTTAAACTAGAAAAGAGCAGGAAAATGTTAATACGTTCTCTCTCGAATTATTTATTTCATTAGTTAAGCTAGACACGGCATATGTTAATAATATAAAAGATGAAATTTATTTTTTAAACTAAATAAAACAGTTGATTCCAAGATAAATGAAAAACAAGTGTTCAAATTAGATATTGTCTAAACCTTTTAAGATTGATCAAATTTAAATCAATATACATCTATATTATTTTAGAATTAACAAGAAAGTGTTTTCTACTCGAATTAGAAGCGTTGATCGATGATTTTCAAGGAGAAGATAATTAAACATAAAATTTGATACTAAATATCATCGAATAATTCAATTTATGACAATAATTTTAATCCATAATATCTTATGTAGTTTTCACAAATACAAATCAATCATTAAAACTACAATTAAGAAAATTGATCCTACTATCCATTTCAAAAATAAAGGCAAATAAATATGTTTTGAATAACTTTCGATAGAAACAAGTTCAAAAACTATGGTTTTTATATTTTGTTGTCTAAAATTTATCGTTTTATTTTCCACAGAATCAACCATAGTTACCGTTGATCTTTACGTAAATGATTTCGAATTCTTTATCTCGTTTAACATCTGTTATGACTTAAATTTTAAAGATAAAATGCATTTGTAATATTAAGAGTCCTAAAAATATTTCTGAACGAAGCTTCAGATTTAATTAAACACATGAAATTCCTATTTGAGAGGTATATGAATGACTTTTGATAGAATTTATTCATGTTTTTTAGTAATGAATCATGCGAAAGAGAAAATAAAATATTTGATTTTATTCTTTACAAATCAGTATACGTTTTCTATTGTCTATGGTGTTGAATCAAAGTAAAACCAAGTCTTGTTTGTCAATTAAATTAATAGAAATATTTCTTATATGTTTTTGACAAGAAATCATTCTTAAAATAATACATATATCAATAAGAAAAATGAACTTATTGCCTTTATAAAAATTTGTCCTGAACAAAATGATGCCATATGTGAGTTATCATCTGTTGCAAATAGAGAATATAGAAAAAACATCATATTCTCCTATGTAGAATGCGGAAACAAATATCCTTGACTAATATTGAATGTAATTAATGTTAGAAAACATTGAAAATGAATATTTGTATAAGGAAATGCAAAGTTTAATGAGAGAAAAAAAATTCTGTTAAAATAAAGTGATTTCTCATGCTTTTTCACATCGAATTTCTAGGAGAAAAATGAATATTTATTTTCATGATGATTAATTTTACATTGTTTTCTTAATGAGAAAAAAAAGATTCTTATTAGAACTATTTTTTTAGTACAATATTGAAATGAATTAATCAATAAAATAATACGGATGAATAACTGATCTTTGTTTAATCTAAGTAAAAGAACGGTCTAGTTTTCAGTAGAATCAAGAATGATCTTTCGATATAACTCTACAAGAATAATATCGACATGTTAGAATTAGTTAAAGTGTAATTGTTGCTCTATTATATTATTTTAAGATGTTAAGAAAGAAATGTTTTCATGCATGTTCGATCAGTCATATATATATATAGAGAAGAAAAATGGCAGGAAATAATCGTAGACGTGCACCAAGTGACTATATTAGTTTATCAGCAAATGCAGCTGCACATGTTGATGCATATTTCGAATATCGAGCGTAAGAATAGAACAATGAATTCAATTAATTACTATTATTATTTATTAATTTTTTCCAAGTATTGTTAGTGATGATGATGATGATGGAGGAAAAGTATTTTCACCAGAAGAATATGAAGTATCTAAAAGACGAGTTTTACCAATGGTATGAATTTTTTATTTTTATATTCAATCGGATATTATATTACGTGAAAAAAGAATAAATAGTTGTTGAAAAATATTTTATATTACAGAATCTTTGAATAATTTAAATAGTTTAAGTGATTAAACAGTCGATTATATGTATCATGAGTAAATCCTCAAGGCATGGATTGTATTCTTATTGGATGACAACATAAATGTCTTTGTCGAAATAAGTGGACTAAATAAAAAAAAGAAACATTATTACTAATTATTTTTTTAATTTTAATGAAGATTTTCTGAATATAAGACTGATTTTACTGAAATTCCAATTGAACGACCCATTCTTATTTCATGTCGTTGTGTATCATTTGAATATGTTGCAAATGCATCTGCGACAAATGATCCTAATTGTCGTTGTAAACATTCACTTGATACTCATGGAACACGATTACCTTACACATGTTAAAAAGATATTGTTAGTCACTCAATGAAATAAAACTAAATATTAGTTTTTAATCGACATTTAGATTGTAATTGTAGTGGATTTCGTGTACCATTTACATGTATATGTGGTGAATCAGCTTATAAACATATAACATTAGTTGAAACAAAACAAGAAAGAGAACAATCTGGTCATCCAACTGGATATGCAACACTATATAAAGCGACGGGTGGTTTAACAGGATTTAGTTCATTAGCTAAAGGATAACTAAGACTTGATCCTAGTGGACGAGGTTAGAAAGAAAAAGATATTATATTATAAATTAAATATTTAATCTATAAATAGGTCGACCTGATAATGATTTTCTGAATGAACCAATAATTGCTATGGATCATCCAATGTTTCGTGCACATGCTTCTCTTGATTCTAATAGTAAATATGATTTTATTTTATTAATAAACGATTTTATTGTTTTTATAAAAGGTACTGAAGCACAATCACAGTTACGCCGTCCTGGTGAATCAGAATTAGATGACTATGAACGTCGTTATAAGTCTTTCACGTGGTATACGTGCAGCACCTAATCCGTATGATACTCATGCTCAGTTAACTACTAGTATTCAAAATAATAAATCACCACCACGTCGAATAACTGGTGACAAAAAATAAGATATATTATTTTTGGGTTTATAAAATATAAGATAAATAAGACAGTGAAGAAAAATTCAACATCTGGTGGTTTTGATATTTATTTAAATTTTCATAATCACTCGTTTCAATTCCAGATTCTGTTGTTGTTTGTTTCATTTACACATTTAGTCTTATACGCAAACAAAAATATTTCGAAGGTATGATATTTATTTAAAAGAGTTTTTCTTTTGAGTTTTATTATTATAAAGAACCATGTAGAAAATCTATCCAAACAAGAAACATTACCGCTCTATTCAATTAAATTGTTAATATGATAATTTGCTACTAAATAAATTTCTACTCCAGTAACATCAATGTTCACCAAAACATTGATATATATATTAATATCAAAGCAATGTGTAGTTTGATAGAGTTTATGGTATCATCGATATTTACATATCTATCCTATTATCTTCATAAGTAAACTTTATTTTGGGCTTACACCTAGACTCAAACTTTATTAACTACTCTTAATCATAAAATCAAAGTTTGATATTTTTATGTATAGTTGCCTTCTGTCATTGATACATTTAAAAGATGCGAATATTAAAATATGATTTTAATTTTCGTTGTTTCTCTTAAAAAGAAATATACTTCTTTAATTAAACAGCGAAATACCATATTAATATATCCTTCGAAACTTGATAATTTATTTTAATTTGTTATGACTCAGAATTCTTTCGTTGTATGATTTACTAAAACCTTATTCTTTTGTAATTTCGTAATAATCAATTTAATTCCAAAAAAAGACAATCAATCATTTCAATATTTTCTATGTTTTCTTTTTGACCTTTATTAGAAAAGATTCAGATCAAGATGGCCTAATAACTAGAATAGACGTAGAAAAGAAAATATATTATAAGTAAAATGTAATAGTAAATCATTGTTGTCTTTCTTTCTCGTTCTTTTCACTAAAACTATTATTCGTGTCATCATCTGACGGACGAAACAGTCATTTAGACATTCGAGATATCGAATTGAATATGTTTCTAGAATGAAAGAAGAAAGAAAATACATAAAGGATATAGATATTAATGATATCATGGAAAACAAAGACATGACATAGATATCGAAAAGAGGGAGAGAGAGAGATCATCGTCTATAGAAGAACCATGATGGACGTTTATCAGCCTATAAATAACGTGTGTTTGTATAAGTGAAGTATCATACAAAATGTTGTTCAAATTTATTATTCTTTTCGTTACGGTCAATTTATGTGTCGAATTAGGCAATGCCGCAAGAACAAAACAAACTGCTCGTCGTGCCAATACAACAGCACAAGGACATCACAGAACTGTAAATTTTGATGAAGATGAAAAACGTGATCCAATTGATTGTGGTGCAATTTATCGCAGTCAAGAACGTAAAGGTTTAGATATTACCAGTGGTGTTTACAAAATATATCCAGAAGATAGTGTACCATTCAAAGTCTTCTGTGATATGGAAACTGATGGCGGTGGTTGGACTGTAATACAACGTCGAGGTGAATTTAAACATCAAGAAGACTTTTATCAAGGATGGAACGATTATAAAAAAGGTTTCGGAGATGGTCGAGGTGAATTTTGGTTAGGAAACGATAAAATTTATACCTTAACAAATCAACGTAAATATGATTTACGATTCGATCTTGAAGATTACGAGGGAGCAAAACGATTTGCTCTTTATTCTGGTTTTCGTATTGGTGATGAATCAACTGATTACCGAATGACATACGATAATTTTGTCACAGGTGATGCTGGTGACTCATTAATTGGTGTCTCATCAGCTGATAACTTCAAAACTAACGTTAATGGCATGAAATTTACAACTAAAGATCGAGATAATGATGGATCATCAGAATGGAACTGTGCTCAACATTATAAAGGTGGTTGGTGGTATAACAAGTGTCATGCCGCAAATCCAAATGGTGAACGAAAGAATAATAATTCCGGTGAAGGAATTGATTGGTTTACATGGCATGGTCTTACCTACTCATTAAAGAAAATGGAAATGAAAATTCGTCGATCTAAATTCAACTTATAAAATTAAACAATATTTTGTTGAAATAATTTTCTTAAATTATATTATTGTCTTATTTAATTTGTAAAATATGTTCATTTTTTCATATAATAGAAATAAATATTAGTCTAAAGAAAAATATCTAAATTATATTATTTTGTTTTTTGAAGAAAAGCATACGAATGAATAGAAAAACTAATTTTTGATGATTTCGAAGTATTATTTACTCGTTATGTAATAAATAGAAGATTCTTTGCATATTTTTGGCATACCTAATATGACATACGATGGTATATATTTATTTTTCTTTTCTTTCTATTCTCTGATGTCATCGAAACAAATTCGATTAGTTCAAAATGCCCTAGTAGTGTTTGTTTTACACAATAACGTATCTGATTTAGTTAAAGATAAACTTATCATTCATAATTTTCAGTTGATTAATATATTGATAACTTGTTTTATTTAACAAATATTTTAACAAAACAAGAAAGAGGGTTTTTTATACTTAAACATTTGTTCATTATATGACTACTATTATATTAATAGAATGTAGTGAAATTATTTGTAAACTAAATAGATATGGCTATTATGAAAAGAAAAATTTTATTTAAAGTTTAATTTATTATTTTTAAAAAATATGATAGGATTATTATCTCCATGTTTCTTTTCTTTTCAAAAAGGTCATATATTTAGATTCAGCCGACTGATATATGGTCATATGTATACTTTTTATTGTTCGAATCGATTACTATTCGAAGTGCATTTGTTAGAAAAGAAAGAAGGTCATTCTTCTTACCTCGACTAATCGTTATTACTGTCTATTGTTGTTATATTTCACCATATAAATACTACACTAACATCGACATAGTTCATATATCATTTTGTTAGATAATCAAGTAAGTTATTTATTTCTATTTTTCATTCAAAATCAATAGGCATTCTTATTCTTTTTCTAGTTAAATTATCGGAATATTTACTAAATTCATTTTTCTTTTAACTATTATAATTTTTGCTGCCAAGGCAATTGATTCAAATGAAGATTGACTATCATCATTTGATGAAGATGCAGAAAAATGGACAGAATTACAAAATCATTATATTACTCAATCTCCATATGAATCTGTTCGTGGAGACAGAAGAACGAGATGCCGTATGATACATGAATGTTGTCCAGACGAACGTAAACACTTATTTAAAGCTATAAGTGAAGTTAATATTCTAAAAACATGTACTGGCACTGCAGGCTCAAGTTTATATGAATCTCATTCACCAAAATGTCGAAGCTTAATTCAACATTTAAGTGACATTCGAAAAAGTACTGAATATGTTCAACTTATGGAAGCTTATGCTGGTATACAAGCTGTTGATGCTCGATTTCGAGTTCATCGAACAAAAATGGTATCAGTATGTTCACCTGCTGAATTATCGGCTTTTTATTGTGAACCAGAAAATATGACATTATTTAAATCGTGTGCAAAAAAAGTCTTACGTTTGGTTGATCGTGAAAATGGTGGAAGAGGTTACGATAAATTTTTTCGTCTTTTAAAAGATGATTATAAAAATATTAATGAAAGAATTGCTGTTAAATTTCCTTACTTAAGTTAATTTTTTCTTTAATAAATAATAATTATATACTTTAATATTCTCATTACTTGTTTATGACTATTAATCTATGTTAATAATTTTAGGATATGATTCTTAATTGGTCTATATTCTATACATCTTGTATTTATTCTTAGCTAGTCTTATTCAGATCAACACCTTCAAGATTCTAATATAATCATCATGACAACAATTTGACATTTTTAACTATAGATCAACTGATATTTGATTATACCAGCCATTTACGATTCGTAAAAGAAAAAACTAACATTGACATAGACCAAATCTTAGCAGAAGATATTTGCTATAGAGATGGAATACTAATCATCTAGTTTAAAAACAGTCCGTTCATGATCGAACAACAAATTTGATAGCTGTTGAATTGAATCGATCTTATGGACTTCATGCTCACTGGACTAAACACTGTTGAATTTCCTTTTATGGAAAGATGTCAAAGCAAATGTTCTATAGTGTTTGGGTGTGGATAAATACAAGATGAATCCACACCTACATCCTCAAATATATTTGCTGGTTTTAATACTTAAAATACGTAGAACTTCTTGTTAAATTTGAATAATTTATTCGTTCTGTTTTTATGATAAATAGAATTCTACCAAAACTTCTTTTGATGATTGTTTCCTTTATCCGCATAGACATATATGCACATTTTTATACACAGCCAAACATGCTAATTCTCTCATATATAATTCTATGAAAAATAAGTCTCTGTATTAAAGTTGATATGATCATAATTAATTAATCTATAAGAGCAATCAATATTTGAAGAGTGCAAAGAAAAAAAAAGATTAAATAACAAATTGAAAAAATCATATGAACACTAAAAAATTTATTCAATTATAAAGTTTAAGATGTTTTCATATATCTGGTGCTATAGTAGTATCCTAATCCTTTCTTAATTTCATCAATACATTTCCAAATGACAGATGAAATTGATACGCTTGTTTTTTTTAACAACTGATTTAATAATAAAATCTTTTCATAGAGCGTTGATAAGAACATCATTCTATACAATTGTTCCTTGTTAGTACTGATCATTAACTATTTTCCATAGTATATGTTAGCATCTAGATGTGATTATGAGTGACAATAGAAGGGTGTGGGTGTGTGTGAGTGGGTGTAGATATTCTATTCATTGGACATCAACACTCAAACCCACACCCACACCCTCAAGATGAGTGACATCTTCATTATATTACTTCTCTTCATAGATGAGTCAATACAAAGTTATGCTGATATGTATCGTTAGCAATGTTTGTATAGAATTAAAATTCTGGCAAAACTTATAAATCTCATTATACCAATTACAATGAGTGAATCTTTTACAAACGAATTGTTAAAGCTTAAAACTAAGAATGAATAGTTTTCAATAAATTCTTGTTTGGCTGCATTATTTGATTTAGTCTTTTGGAGTTGGACGAGAAGATCTTGCAGCACGACATCCTTAGGTGGAACTCTCGTTATTCATGGGTACAGGTGGACTATGTTTACCGAATTTGGATTGTATCGATTCAGTGTTCTTGTTATTTTTGACCGTTGATACTGATGACTGATCTTGAGAACACAGTTGATTTGTCTGACTTGATCCCGCTGTAGGTTGATGATGGTCGATTGGCTTATTCTCTGCATCCATTGTCTTTGTAGTATTTTCCCGTGTTCTTTTGATGTTACCGAAATATAAAATATATAGATAAATTTCAGAAAACATTTCGTATTCTCATACTTTAGGCTAGTATTGCATTTCTGGATAACTTCTTGAATATCTGTATTGTGTTTGTCGTCTTGTGGATAACAGTGATAGTAAATTTTAGCTGCTCTGTGGTATGATGATAGAGCTAGAATAAATTTTTCCTGTTCTCGATGGATATCACCTATTTCGATATGTAGAGCAGCAATTTCAGGATCATTTGGCTTTAAAAATTCTTGAGAAATTTCCAATGCCTGTTTTAAATATTTGAATTCATTTTTAAAGTCTTCTTTTTTGCGATATATTTCAGAAATCTTTTTTAGTATTTCAATCAACTTGAAAGGGCTTTTTAAAGAATTTTTTTTACTAAATTCTACTACTTGTTCATATAATACTAGTCCAACATCATCATATTCACTCTCATCTGGATGAATTTTGCGCATAATATTATAACATTTAATAGCATATTTGTATGTTTCGATGTTTTCCTTGTTGAACCTTTCCAGTGCTTCTTTATAACATTTGAGAGCATCTTCTTTGTTATTACTTGCAAAATAAGCATTGGCTAAACAAGTATAACCTTTTACTAACCATTTCTGATTATCTTCCAAGTCTTTCGACTGCTTAATGGCATTTATATAATAGCCGATGGCTTGTGGGTACTCATCTTTCTTCAAATATATATTTCCCAATATACTGTAACAGTCTCTGCACAATGAAGCTTCATTATTATCTTTTTTCAGCTCTTTATAAAAACGTTTTATTTGTTCTAATTGATCTGTTAATTGCATCAATACGCTGCCAAAAGATGTTAAGTCTGTCTCTGACTCCATATTTTGTTTCCAATAAGACATTAAGTCACTAAGTTCTTCGTCTTCTTCGCCACAAAGTTTTAATTTTACAATACAAAGGCGACTATAGTTGGGATTATCATCAGCGCTTTGGATTTTAAATATTGTTCCTGGTGAAAACAGTATTTCATCTTCCACTTCATATTTGCTGCGTTCTTTAATAGAAGCAAACGGCAGCGTCTTTAGAGTTCGATCGATTTCAATCTCAAAAATTACTCTTTGCTTATCACTGGATGCGTTATCTTCTTTTTCTACATTGTTTTTCAGGAATTGTCTTGCTACTTTTTCGTACGAACTTGTAGAAGAAAATGAGTTTGTTGACATATATCCTTTAATTGAATTTTTTAATCGTGTAACTGTATTTTCTAATATGAGCTGAAAATGATAGAAAATCAACGGTTCTTGTGCACGATTAATATCATCTTTAGTATGATGAACATTTGTGGATGAACAACCGTACAATATTTTTAATTCTTGATATATATCGAAGATGAAAAATCGAAACGGTAGTAACAATGTCAAATTTCTTTCGCACATAGCTTTATTCAGTTCTTTATATAACAGAGACTCAGGTGTATACCAATTAATGGCCCTATCTGAAGCATATTTGTGTTCGAAGTCTCGGATACTGCACATAGTAGGCACATCATCACGATATATTCTACGCAGCTCCGCAATAAGTTGCTTTTTTTCATTTTCTGTTATAACTGGAGGCAGTGATGGACTCAGCCTAACCAACGTATTCATGAATAAATACATCCACATAAAACGATGATTGGCGTGCAGTTGATCTTCGACCCAGCACTTTTCTTTTAAATTGTAAATATTTATTGAAAAATCTTCATTGTCTCTGATCCGATTATCATTTTGTTTTGTGTTCCCATAAGCACTTTGTTCTTCGAAAATTTTCTGAATTAGTATCTTTTCCTCATCGGTAACTTCTTTCACCTAGACCAAAATCAATTATACTTTTATTTATATGTTAAAGATTTAACACGTATTTCTTCGTTGATTTTAATCTGTAAATATGTTGTCAATTGAAAAATTCTATGCTATATTTTTAAATTTAGACTTCAAGCATGTCTTTTTGCGTTATTTCTGCACTAGTTTTTACTCTGGAAAATACGCTAACTTTTACAATTTCATTCATATTTACGCCCAGGTAAATACATCCTCTGATGGGTCTTATCGGATCCTATAAGATCTCGCCATCCGATAAGAATTCGGGAGTCAGAAGAATAACGGATTGCATCGCCTGAAAGCTAGTTGTTACAAATTTAATTGCAATTCTTTTTATCAACACTATATGACGGTCTTATAATACTATTGGACCCATTATGGGAACTGGTCGAACTCGGATCCGACGGATTCAGGCGCCATTTCGTCCTCCGAAATTCTATGGAATTTTGTATAGTCTTGTCGGATCCGAAAGTAATTGCCCATCGGAATTATTGATCTCAATGCTTAAGTGTTGGACGCGTATTTTTGTGTTAGTTTTATAAAATACCATCTAAGATGGTGCGGCTCAGACAGATAAATTCCAAAAAAACGCATGAAACGTCGTAAAAATTCACCGCGTGATGAATCTGAAAAAGAGCAACTTTTCACGATTTCTTACGCGTGAAAATTCACCACGTGTTAATGCCGTTCAAGGTTTCAACAACGTTAATACGCAGTGAGTTTTCGCGCGTAAGAAATTGAAAAGATACACTTTTCCTGATCTATCACGCGTTAAGTTTTTACGTCGTTTTTTACGTTTTTTTCGAATTCGTCTGACTGGGTATTCTACAACATGTTATTAGTTTTAGCTACTACATTGTGTAACGTTTTTAAGCGGGTGGTCTAGACTCCGATTTGCTGAAAAAAACTTCACGGAATATTATAGTAACTGGGCAAGTATCCAATCGGATATCTATCGGTTCAGACAATTCTTAGCAAAGTATCGGAGAAAAATCCTACAGTGTGTTAGTAGACTTCTTCTACCAATGCTCTGATGGAAATCATTCCAGTGCGCAGCACCTTGAACTGAGTATGTTCTCTGTGGATTCCTATCACATTCACATTCTCAGTAATCTCAAGAATCTACTAAGACACAAAAACCAGCCAAAATGCGAAACATATGCACTCGTGCTTACCTTTTCATACTTTTTAAATCTCTTTGTACAATAGTCTTTTCTTTTGCTTCCGGTATAAATATAAATAACATGGGTTTGTATTTTGTCAACAATGTGAGGGAGAAGAATGCTGGCAATACTGCCAGAAACAAGTAACATAATCTTTTCTTCAGTCGATAATTTCCGAATGTATTCTTCACATTGTTCAACATCATTAAAAGCTTTAAACACTTTGTATAATTTTTGCAATTTGCGTTGCAAGTCTATATTTTCAATTTCATCATGAACATTTAGATCTAACCAAACAATTGGCAATGTGTCATTATTAATTTTCGATTGATCTACATGTTCTTCATTCGGCTGTTTTGATTGAATGTTTTGTAGGTTTGGTTTTGCATTCGCTGGAGTTCCTTTATTGTCATCAAACATATCAATTATAGTATGACTTTGCCTATTAATACATACAGTACGAGACAGTTCAGAACATTTTGCATTGAGAGATCTTACCCTTCTACAGTAGCTGCTATTTGTGTGGTCGATAACTGACTGATCGATTTCATATCGCTCGTAGTAACCGGATGGACTTTTCCAGACCTTAAAAATTCAACATACTTGTACGGATATTGGATCACGACATTATTTTTGTGCAAATTAACTAATGTTTTAAATATTTAACCATTGAATAATCTATCCTATATCTATGTATAAGTTAATAAGTATTCATAATGTCGTGTTATTCATTCAGCATAGGTGAAGTCAAAGAAAAACTGAAGTTTTCCAATTCTGTAAGCAAACATCAAATTAGACTCGGCAAAGATATGAAATATAAATTAGCAAAATGATTAATATGACAAAAGTGTGGTTCCATATTGAATTTATCTACGGAGAAGCTGTGAAATACTGTTTCTGAATTATACCATGCTTTGCTCTCACATTTGGCATACAATTGCAGTGATCTTCTCGATATAATATTATACATAGTAGGTAGTTTATTAGTAAGAGTGTGTATGTTGTGTAGTTTAAAGCCATGTAGAGATATGGATGAGAATCAGTCTATCTTCACATTATTTTCTTCTACTCCATAAAATATTCCCTGCACTTAACTATTCATATACTTTCCTAGTAATATATGCTTTCATAAAAGACCACATTTGCATATTTAAATTCAGTAATCTGAATAGCATCATCTCTCTTTTACTCACATGTGTTAATATATTGCGAATGGTTATTTGAATATTGTATTTCACGAAATGTTTAAATCTATCCTGTCGTTGATTTGTAGAAGATTAATTGGTTTAAACTCTTTCAATATATTTAACGATATCGTTTATTACTTACGTTATCGTATAGGTTAGTTTCATCTAAAATGAGACAAGTACTTATACAGTAATTATTTATAAAACTGAATACGGCCTATTATCGTAGTTTTTTTCGGTTATCTAAAAACACCAATAAGTAATATAATATGTTTACGCAGCACATAAAATCCGTAACGCACACATAATAGACAACACAAGACAAAAACGACAAAAATATAATTATAAGTTATAATTAATTGTTCAGTGAATGCAGAATCGCCCTTTACACTACAAAATGTTCAACATTCGACAAAAAAAATTAGTAAAAAAGATACACTCTGAGTTCTGAACGAGCACTAACTCATGGATGAATGATTAGTCGTGAATAATAGAGTACGTCTATACACAATAAATTTTCTGTTTATTCATTAGAGAGTCTCGGTTGATTGTGATTCTTATTTGATTCATGAACCAATTTCACCACTTTTTTCCAATTAGCTTCTTCAGCACTATACTGCTGAATCGTATGTCTCTCTTCTTTTTTGAGACATTCGATGACATTTTCCCAATAGTCCTGAGCAATGCTACGCTCTCGCAAAATATTGTCATAAATTCGATATGTATATCGCTCGGCTAATCGAAAACAAAAATATTTAACAAAAGTTTTGAAGAGCAATATTTTACTCACCGAAAATTCTGCTATCTTTCTCTTTTTGCTTCGTCGGATACCGATCATGGCTTCCTTCTGCAAAGCGTGTAAAAAAATGAGGAGTTCATATGAATCAAATGCTTCGAAAAGTATTTTGACGAACCTTGAGTTGGTTGAACATGAAAACTCATTGCAATTCCTTTCGTCCAGCATCTTGTAAATTGTAGAGGTGTTTCAGGATCAGTTTCACCATCAAAATAGCAATAGTACTGATTGCGCTCCGTACTAAACGGACTTCCAGCTTCTGATGAAAATCGAATACCCAAATACTGATCTTTTTCAATTTTAATTTTGGGAGCAGAAAATTTCTTTATAGACGAATCTCCGTTTTCAGTTCCGATTTGTTCTCCTAGTGGATATTCCTTAGTAATCCGAAAATAATCTAGACCGATGGCATTCCTATGGACGTTAATAACATATAGAGTAATGTTAGGTTCTTCGTTCTCTGGTAGTTTTGAAAAATTGATTGAAACAGTATTAATTACGCCAGTGACTTTCACTTGATCCATGGCATTAAATGTAATCGCATCGTAGATATTAGCGTCTAATTTGATTATCTTATGAACTGTACCATATATGTAATCTCAATATAAAAATACACTGTAACGTAGAATTACTCTTGGAATTATTTATTTTACCTTTTTTCCATTTTTTTATACGAATATACAGAAATCTGATACCTCTGTAAGCGTAGTAAACAAGATTAATGGGTGAAGGTAGCGTAGATTTCTCGCTGTATTCGTTTACAAGTACAAACCGCTGATAAGCCCAACTAATATGTGCATGTTCTTTAGTTTTTTCTAGCGTAACACTAAAAAATGATCACAGGACCAATGAAACAAAACGATTTTGAATTTAATGGCAACATACTTAAACAATGCAACGAGCACGTTGAGAAGTAATACATTAGCAATGCAAACAAAAATTATCGTGAAAACAAATACTGTGTTACCATAAGCATCATTGTCAGCTAAAGTGAAACATAAAAGGTAATTTTTTCAAGTTACTAGTAAAGAAGGGTCTCGTTGTATTTATTTATCGTTAGGCAAGTGAGCCTATATCGTGAGAATTTTAATTATTGAAAAATGAGAAGCACATACGATCTAAATTCAGTATCGATTCGTATCTAGCCTAAGTATTTGTATTTTGGCATTTTGACGAAAAGAATGGTGTGGACGATGGGCTTGTCACATTTGCTATGGCGAGGCACTATCACAGATATTATTGTGTTTGATCCTTTTTTCCTATTGCGTTTCAATAATTCTGTTCTCCTTCTAAGTAAATCATTCTCAACAAATCATTGTCAATGAGATTGATCTTGATTTATCTTTATTCTTGTAAGGCCTTGGCACTAAGAGTTGTAACTGAACTTTTCATCGTTTTTGATGCAATATAATGCATATCGTACAATTCAAAATAAAACACCAAACAATCGATCTGTGGAACTAGAATTAGTAGTCGCGGTCATAAAGAAGAAGTGCTGAAGTACTATACTAAAATGCTCATCCTATTCACATTGTTATAAGTTGTTATCGCCCGAATAGCAGCGTGATGGTTTGATAATAAAACGAAGAGAAATATAGTCCGCCTTACAAAGAATCAAACCATAAATCTTCTGCTTACCAAGCATCTGTACTACCACTATACTAGAAATGACATGTTCTCCGTCGTATGGCTAACGGAGAACACTACAGCCATAATACACATTTATATCTATTCGCACGACTAGATTAATTAGATACTCATCTGTTACGCATATCTCATTCTGCTAGCTAAAGACTTATTTGTAAGTGATCATAGTTCTTTAGTGGTGTTTTTTCTTTTCACAATTTTTACTACTCTTTCTTTTTGCCCTTGTTTCAATTACATTAATCCAAAAGATGATCAACATGCAATTATCGTTTTCTTAACCATATCTTACCACTAATTGTGTTATCATCAACTTGTTGATGATCTAATAACTCGACCTGTCCATAGACTTTCCACATGCCCCAATCAATAACATTACGTATAATAGTAAAGTTCCAGAGTCCACTACCGTCGTTCGCCAATGTATAAGTCGTCGATGGACTATTACCGGATGTTTGATACCAGTTAACTTGTTGCTCCGTTGTAATTAAAGAGTAAGATGTAACAGAATAACCAATGAGAAATATTGAGATGAAGCAGACAAAGAACGATAGATCTTTCATCTACAATAAAATAAAAATGTCGTTGTCATATATATTTCTTTTGAAATGATAGAAGGAGCTGTACCGTATTAAATATCATTAGTAACTTAGTACCAAGACGTTCCGACGCCACAAACAGATGTAAGAGCCGAACATACGATAGGAACAGAGAACAGCACATAAGAATCCTAAAATAATGGAAAAAATAAAAGACTTCACTGACCTATTCTGGAAGAAATCTAGTTACTTCGACGCTGCAAAAACACCTTCAACAACGATAAAACGTGTGATAAAACCAATAAGATACGATAAAATTATGCATAAATCAAGAATATTCCATTTGTCATCTGTGAAAAATCTGTAAAAGATCCGCAAATTCGAACGACTACTGCCTTTTCGTTTATTTCTAAAGGCTTGAACGAACTAAGAAGTGAAAAAGAAGTCAATATAAATTGTAAAAACGCGTTAAAAACTGACTTCATAGAGTTCTTCCACGATGTAACCAAACATGCAAATATGAATAAGAATTTCTGTTATTGGTATAGCTATATTTGTATAGCCACTTCGTCTACCGTTATTGTTATTTAACGGGAAATAGTCAACAAGGAGGACGTAACTGAATAAACCGAGGAACAAAATGTAGAAATACTTAAAAAAAGGACAAAAGAATAAATAACACTCAAACAATTAAAGTGGTTTACTATTGAATACATACAATATTGTAATAAAATCGAACGATCGCTGATTTATAATAAGATTCACCAAAATTCCATTTGCTGTTGGACCATGACCTGCAGCAATATTTAAAGTAGAAGAAGAAGACGCACACAAGACACTGTTTACAATGATAGTCTAGTAAATCTGGTTTAGTATATTTCTATACATACAAAATATTTTATGAAAAACTTCTATAGTTCGAATTCAGATGCTTCATTTAATTCATGAAAATCCTTTTTCTGAACAGTGCTCGGAAAGGAACTTCACAGTTTTCATTAAAGTTGTTTTAAAACTGATAATAAATTATACAAATACAATACGTACTCATATTTACCCTTGTTCAATGAGTATTTAGATACGCATTTCATGACAAGCCAAATTATTGGTAAAAAAATCGTATAAAGGAATATCTAGAAAAGTAAAATACCCTATTGAATAATAAGTAATCATGATGTATGCTTATCATTTACTATACTATGAATTACGATGAACGAGCGATGGTGATTATGAAATTTACCATACCATAGTTTGTCTAAATGTTTCTGGACGCAGTTTGTTGCTAGAAATCGACGACTGTTACTTTCTTCTGCCAGCCGCAACGGACTGTAGTTGTAATATAGTTTCGACTCTGTTTTCAGTATTTCATCTGCAAAATCTTCGTCTAGTTTATGACATTCTTCCATAATTCGTGCAGCATGATCATCAAATTTGCTAAAATGAGATAATAAAAACTTTATAAGACATAGCGCACAAGAGACAACTTGATTTACATCGACTAATATAAGCACTACTCATCGTTATCTGAAAACGATTTGAAAGAAGTGAAGTATTAAGAGGTAAAAATAGGGTGTGGGTGGGTGTGTAGCGGGCAGTCTTCTACTAAACTCATATCGATGTTCATATTTTACATTCTCAAGATAGCAAAGTAAATGCTATAGTTATCCTATGTGACGTAAGATTTTATTAGTAGCTTACGTTATACTGTGAGAATACTAAAAAGAAGAAATAAAACTTCAATGGTTCGAAATATTAATCGAATATAATTTAAATACAGATAAGTATCGTATTTTGTTTCAAGCTAGCACATTTGGATCTTTGATACAGTAGATGCAGATATAAATTAATGAGGACTATTCTCGTTTACGACTTTATTGTTAATGAAAAGTTGTAAGTATGAAGTAACTATTTTATCCATGCTATATAGTTCATTGTACAATATCTCATAATATATTTCGTTTCTAAGTAAAGCTTAACAGATAAATATTTCGTTACGCAGTATAATAATCAACTTTTCCTCGAGTGACTTTGCTGTTGCTTATACTAGAAGAAGTAATAAATCATACTTTGCTTCTTGCAAATACTCTTCAATTTTGTCTCCTTCAGTCACTAATTCAGCAGCAAATCGATAGATTTTATTCGCTAAGAGTGTTGCGACAATTGTGTTCTAGAATTATGACATAAGATAACAATTAATAATAAATTAAAGTATTACTAATATACCTCAGAATGAGAACATAAACAAGTAGTCAGACTCGGTCGATCGGAAAATAGTGACCACAACAATAGATCAGGTATAAAACCTAAAAGAACGTTGTTTCCTAGTAGTTATTTAGATACAATGAGAGAATATTCGCGAACTTATTGCTGGTTTTATTGTAAATTTGAATGCTGCACAATAAATTGATTGTTTAATAAATAGTTGTGCTTCGCCTGTTTTCAACTGATTATTAGCTGTATTCATATCAATATAATATGAATCACTTCCTTTCACGTGAAAAGGTCTACGAAAATATTCATCGAAGCCAATTGCTAAGAACTGACCAACTTCAAGATAAAGAGTTGATTCTTGAATTTGCACTGTTCGAATGCCAGTAAGATCTTCATCAGAAAATGGTGATTTTCTTTCACTGGATAATAACTCTGTAATCATCTCGTTCGGCAGTGAATATTGGTGAGTAATAACAAATTCGTTTTCGTCTCTTGTTGGTGAAATAATATACAACAAAATTGAAGGTCGATCTTTTGATGGTGAATTTCCGAGTGGCATGTTTAGCAAATCACAAAAATTAATAGAAATGCTAGTAACATGACCGTTGTGCCGGATAGCATCATTACAAGAAAATGTGAGCATCCCATTAAAACCGAAATCTTTTTTATGTTTATGATTAAGAAAACCGTAAGCATCATCTATTTAGAGAAAATATCAATAGTAAATGTCGGATACAGTAATGCGTACTTACCTAGAGTAAGATCATAATCTATCTAGAAAATCAAAATAGAAAATATATTAATTGGTTAGTCTTGGTTTTGAAGCATTATATAAGTACCTCTTGGGGTTTAGGTTTATAAGGATCATATTTTTTACCAAGATAAGTTTTATAATAAGTTTCCTTCATCTCTTTTCCAATGATACCATCATTTTTTTGAGTATGTTTGTGCTGTTCAGATTGTGGTCCAGAGTTTGATGATACAGATGATGAGATTTTATTATATAAATCATCAGGCAGATGGAGTTGTTCCTGACGTTCTTTGTGATACTGTCATATATAGCAAAGAAAAAGTATGTTCAATTAAATCGGTTAAGCGAAATGCTCCTACCAGATCTATATAAAAACTAGTGATGTTAAAAAGACGTTGTAATCGCTCAAATGATGCATTACGTTCAATAAATATATCAACAAAATTGACGGAATATCGACGCAGTGCATTTACCAAAGCATCATCCAAATCCCGATCTTTCAGAGTATCCTTCGTTACCAGATCGTATTTGTTCCAAGCAACGGCCAGCCTTAGTTGCGTTCTTTGATCGAATTTACCACTTGTGTACCATGCCTCTATATATAGAAATTAATCAAGGATGTGGGTAGGTGTGGATGTGGGTATAGGTGTGAATTCATCCTTTCTTTATCTATACCCACAATTATAAGACTTCGAATTGGATCTTGAAGTTACATGTAAATATTTGATTAAGAGTAAATAATAACTTATAAATTGAAGCATATGTTAGTAGACTCTTCAATGTATGACATAAACAGTATTATGACTTTTTACATATTAATCCTACAGATATCCTAGTGATAATCTTCGTTCTCCTTCGCTGCATGGTTTTGTTATACTTTTGCATTCATACAATTCAGTAAATTAAGTATTATTCGTCATTATCAACGTTACTGATTCCTATGAGCTTCTATATTATTATATTCCATTGAATGTTTATCCATTTTATACATACATGCTTTTCGCGCTGAATAGCATCTGTTTTTCATCCTGTCTCAGTCCGCGTCAAGTATTATTTCTATTTTGTCTTTATCTCTGGCTACCTTGTAAAGGATACAGCAAGCTTTGTACTACGTATACTATACTCATGATGTGTTCAACTCATAAATTAGTATCATTCTTGCTGTAAGAGAAATTCTCACATATGTCGATGGTTAACGACATCATTGCCACCCAGTATTTGCTCAAGTATACAAGTACTATATTTGAATATGAGAAAATGAACAAAACTTTCAAAGTAGCGGGCCTAGACATAATATTTTTTAACAAAGATCATAGTGACGAACAAGTAATTCTTTCTATTCGACCTTTGGTATGTATAAATGTTAAATATATCTTACCATTTAACTGAGCTTTCATTATAGCATCATCGAGTTTTGGCTTTTTGTCGCCGCCAACCACTTTAAACGAATTCAATAAGAAATAACCTTCAGGAGATTTCATCATTTTAATAAAATCTTCGCGGTTTCTCTCCACTATGATTGCTTTTGCTAGTTCAGATGTAAACCGTTCGCTCGTTTTGCTATAAGAGAATATAAGAAAAACTCAATCACAATATGACATATAAGTATACTAGTTTTTGAATTTTTCCTTCGTTTTTGCTTCGTCATATTGGGCTTGAGACCGCTCTGTACCGTAATTCCTGAAACGTTTGTATTTTTTAGCTAACTTTTCGTTATCTTTAGCTATGTTGTATTTGTTTCGAAATCGATTTTCATCGTTACCATATAGATATTGGTATTCTTCCGCAATGAAATCTGCTGCTCGCCCACTACCCTAAAAGTCATGAAAGGCTCTATAGCTAATAAACATATGTAAACGAAATCTTTTAAATACCTCAATGACAATAACGGGTGTTTTTCGTCCAATTGACTCACAAACCGTTAGAATAGATGAAGGGCCACCTTGAACCAGAATTTGCACAATTGGGATAAGATAAGCTATAAAATAAATATAGATGCGTCATATTTGTATCAAGTATGATACGCTTTGAGAAGAGAATTCAAAGGACATATGAATATCCTTTTCATATTCCTTACGTTGTCCTAGTTGTATGGTTTTTCTTGACTCCATTTCAATTTTGGATCGCAAGTCTAGCACTAAATCGGCTCGTAAAAAACCATTATATCCGGGCCTCTTGCTTCTGTCGTCGTGTTCACCAAATTCATCTTCTAACAGCAGAAAATGGGTGTGATTATGATCGAGAGGATAGGTTTCTGGTTTTTCTTTGTCCGATGGTTTTCGAGTTCGATAAAGTCGTACACGATCTTCAGCTTTTTTTTTAATTTTTTTATTGAAACGTGTCTGATCAATCTATAGATAAATAAGTTTGAAATATATAATTTGCCTATATTTACTGCTAGTTGTGTCGATTTATTTTTATCTTCTAAGGGTGGATTTTGCTTGAGTTGTTTATAATCTAGATGTGATTAGGAACAGACTTTAAAGCATAAAGATGTAAAATAATTCTACCTGTTGTTGCATACCAGCTAGCAATACCAATGTAAGGGATTTGCGACGCTTTTTTTGTATTCTTGTAACGGAATTTATCATATGCATCACCCACTTCTTTCATTACGCCTGTATGAGTACCACCAGTGAATACCCAAGCATCTTCATAAAAAATAGTTTCAATATCAAAAGAAAATTTACATTATATAATATCGTGTTACTTCACTTATAAAACTATTCTTCCAGATTTTTTTATATCTGATTTAATTCTAGCATTTAGACGAGCTATGGACATTCAAATAACTGTTAAAACAAAATTAACTTTTCGAAGTATTATTAATTCTTTAAAGTTTTCAGGATGAAGACATTGGTGTAGACGGAATGACTCCTTATGAATGAGTGTATACATGATCTTTTCTTATAAAACTTATTCGCACACCTACCAACACATATCTACCATTGTATGTTTATTTGCGTGGTACTTTAGCTCTCTGCTATACTTTATTAGGTAAACGAAGATATGGTCATTTACTCTACCTGACAAATCAAATACATTGAATAAAACTTTTCGGATTCATTCGAATAGGAAGTAGTTTTGTCAGTGCAAATTGTATAAGCACATATAATGTTTCTTTATACAAGGAGAAGAGTTAGGGCTTCCACATTATATACTTGATATTGAAATTTTTAAATGGTACTAAGTTCAAGCGTAAAAATCAAAATACTATTTATAACTTTATCATCTGAATGATTAAAAATAAACTTGAAATGAATAGTAGAGATTTAGAGAAAGGTTTTTAAGAAGTTTTCAGAGCGTCTTACAAATAGGTGCCTCTCACTTGTTGCTGTCGCAGCTTGTACCAAATCTTGTTGAAATTGCTGATGTTCATTTGGGGAAATGATTTCAAATAATTTTGCTCCACCTGTTACCGATATAATTAATTCAGGCGACGGTAAGTTCCATGCAGTACGCATAAAATCAACAATTTCTGGTGCTTCGAACACAATTGTATTTTTTTCCGCCACATCATCCTCATTATTATTGGTAGAAAGCAATTTTTCACGTTTTGGAAGATTGCATACTTGATGAGCTGCTGAGTTTTTATTTGTCTGAGTCGATTGTGGATCTGTCGTACCGTCATCATTATGATCAGATTTGAGTGATAATGTACGTTCTTTCTCATTTTCGTGATCTTCTGTTTTTATGTGTTCTTCATACGAGTCGTCCTCAGAGTCTTCCTGATTTGATTGACCACGTTGTAAACTAGTTTGTTGTGGCGCATTTGATTTGTCAGATTTTTTATCTTTTGGTGGCAGAAAAAATGGAAACCGAACATACTAAACGAAATAAATCAATTAGTAATTTGACTCTAACATAAAAAGAAAGGCGATCCTATTCTGCCGTAACTTTTCTTTTCGTAACGTCCAAAATAAGACGCATAATAGATGCTACGAATGCTCAGCGAAAGATAGACAGAACTTTGATCGAAAAAAGTGAGCTTGCATTCATGTCAACAGGAAATTTTGAGTGCACTTAACGATAGTCTATATTTTACGGATTATAGAAATTAATAAATTTCTAACCAGTATATCATTAAATTATTAGTATTAAGTGACTAGAACTTAGTTGGATATCTTGCAGGTGTGTGTGTAGATGTAAGCGTCTATCTTCGCTTAACTCACATCCCACAACCATAGCCACATCCAAACTCACACCCGGTTTTTTTTAGAGAATGCGGTATCTCAAGATTATTTACTGCTTAAATAAAATAAAACTCGCCCTTATTCATACAGAACCAAGCAATCATTCGCTATTGATATTCTCTGTTTAACTGTAACGTTCATGCGAATACTTGATTATTTGTCACTCAAAACATCAAACGTCACCGACAATACCGATTTGATATTTTGAAAGCTGAAGACTGATCTAAAATCAGTCGGATACTAGACGGAATAAATACATCGTGCGAGAAGTTTTCTGGTGTTTCAAGCTTAACTCTCAAGCATTAGATAATATAGAGATAAATGCTTATAAAACGATAATTTAAACAAATTAAACAATTTTACCCATGATTTTCGATCATTTTTGGCAAAATGTATTTGACCATAATCATTTACTTTCTTTGTTTGTTCCAATCTATAAGAAAGTCGTTTCATGTATACGATTAAAACTGCCCGCTCATTGGCGAGAGAAGATGTAGGAGTATCTCCTGCTCATAGAAGTCACATTCACTCAACCACACGTCTAACTACTTACTTCTCTTCTTCTTTTAGTCTTTCGTGTCGGTTTTCCATCCACTAGAATAGTGAAAACGATTTACTTCATAGTGTATTGTAAACTATACTTACTTCATTGACTGCATCTGTGATATCGGCATCAGACCACTGTGCGTAAGTAGTCATGCCTGTTTTCGTTTATTTGTAAAATAAAGGAATAAACTATTAACAAAATACAAAATGAACGTTGGTAATCATATGTAGAATGACTTTTCGAATTCAAAATAAGTGATATGAAATCCATTAGAAAAGAGCAGTATTTCTGTCAATACACGTTCGAAACGTGCAGCAATATATTGTTGTTAAATTGAGAATGCGGATGTGGGCGGATGTGGATGGATCTGGACGGATGTGGGTATTGGTGGATTGTGGATGTGGGCGCTGGTAGATGTGTATGGATCTGGGTTGACGTGCATGTGGATGCATCTAGGTGGGAATGGGCGCGGATATATCTGGGCGGAGGTGGGTGTGAGTGAATGTGGATGGATTGGGTGCGGATGTCATTGAAGAAGGAACATCTACATTTCATTCACCGCCTTTGGAGACGGTATACAGTCAGAGAGAAATAAAGAACAATCATGTCGTCCTCAACTTTTTGTTCTTTTTTCATCATCACGTTATGTCACTTATTTTTTCTATAATTTTCGAACAGCTAGCCCAGGAGAGGTCGTGTTTTCAGCGACTTTGGGCCAGGCACAGATATGTCTTAGAACAAAAAGACAAATCTTTTGGCCAATCTCATTACCAAGAAAAGTTAATAAAACTGGCCAAAACGTCATCGCGGTGCGCTCGCTCAAGCTGAGGTATTTTACTAAACATTTAGTCTATGATATCATATATATATATATATCAGAAAACTGAATGCGAACACTTCGGTCTCAAATTTGTTTGAAGGATAGAGCATCTCATACGGCCGATGTCTTTGAGGTTTAGCTCGAAAAATGTTTTCTTTAAATATTTAAGTCCTTCAAATGATTTCTCTATTACGAAAGATGCAAGGATATCTTGTTCTTTTGCACTATTAATATTTATGAAAGAGAACACTTTTTTGAACAAATATTCAAGGCATCCTTCTTATGGATATATTTGTGTTTGAGATCTCGACTAGATAGATATAAATAAAGAGTTTACGAAAGAATATACCGCCGTACAGACAGCTTTGTGACATATTGTGGTCCGCTTACATCTCGGCCTTGACAAATAAGAGTATCTTGATATTTTTCAAAGGATGCACCGTGACAACCTTTATTGGAACTGCAAAAGAAACTTATATAAACTGATTTTGATAGTTACTCCCACGTTAAAATGAACAACTCGCATCGTAATATTACTTCCCAAGCTTTTATTTTTTGCACATATTTCGATTAAGAAATGAATGATATTTATACATCATTTTAAGAGATTCGTTCTGATTGTAGAAAAATCTGTGAAGAGTCGTTTATAAGAATTTGTATTATTTTATAGAGCTACTAACTATTCACCTTTTTAAAAAAATCAAGGTTCTCTCATTTTCCAAGACAATCTCAAGAAGTGTATGACACGAAGAGTCTAATCAATTTAAAAAATGAGTCGTATTTCCTATAACATCTCATCGGTATCTTCGCTCTATATCCCTGAGAATTTGACAAAGATCCTGCAAGGATTCTTTGTGTTTTTGGTTACAGGAAGTGAGCAAAATATGCAGGCGTTTTCTGTGAACACAACTTACTTTCATTCTCATTCCTGCGTTTTACCTCCTGAAAAAATTGTTTCTTGTTTGTGTTGTTTTGCACTTTATTCGCAGAAAAAACTTGTTTATCATCATAACGATATTCTCCTTGTCGGAAGAATTTTTTTTACTCATTTCTGCATTTTCCTTCGAGAAAAAAACTTGTTTAGTCTCATCCTCATACTTTCTCCCGGAAAATAAACTTGTCTATCATGATAATTACATTCTCCTTGTCGGAAGAATTTTTTTTACTCATTTCTGCATTTTCCTTACAGAAAAAAACATATTTCTTTTTACTTCAGTCTTTTACGCAAAAGAAACTTGTCTATTACTGTTCTTACATTCTCGATATTGAAAGGAATATTTTTTGCTCTCATTTTTACATTTTCTTTTTCAGAAAAAATTATTGTCACTCTCCTACGAAGAGAAGGAAATTGTTTCATAACTCAATAGTAAGTAGTAAGGGTGGTGTTATTCTTTTGTCTTTCGATGAATAGATGTAAATACCGACGATGTATTCGAGCACTTATCGATTCAGTAGAGTTTTCAACTAGTCGTGATAGTTATGGTGAGCCAAATAGTCCCATTGTCATGTACCTTAGCGTCAGTATAAAGGAAATAATCTACTTCACCACACTAAGTACCTTGCGAAATTTAGGATTTAGCGCAAGAAAGAATGTGAAGACAATAGTTTATTGACTACAACTCGCAACGTAACTGTGAAAAGAATAATTTCATAAACATAATACATAATCACACTAAAACTTTACAAATGTGACCAATAGAAAAATCGAAAAGTTAGATAATCGAATACTTCGACGGTTAAAGTCTCCGTTGAGTGAACGATAACAGAAAGTTTGAACAGATGAATACTTGAATACTTCGTTAAATATGTGAAAAGTGAAATACTCGAACAGTTGAATCAGTGAATAATTGAATGGCATGTAGATGCTCTTAGCCACTACACCATATGCAAAGTATTCTTTTATCTTTCTCTTGCATATGTTATTTTTCTCACTCATTAAATCTTGATTATGTCTGTCATCAACTAAAGACTTATCCTTTAAAACCTCTCCGACGTGATATTTATTTAGCAAAGTTATGGACTAGCTTAATTGACAATGTAGTAGAACTTTACCGCACTAAATCTATCCGCTATGATCAATTTCTCTGCAACGGATAAAACACAGAGAGAAGTATGCAAAAAGTTGTATAATATTCGAGGCAATTCTTTTGTAGTATCCGATTTAGTGAAGACTAAAACACAAGATTGTACTAAATCCGCGTGAAAAGAATATTTGTTGTAAGCTATCAGAGACACATACAGCAAGAATCAGGAATATTATAATAACCTACAATATCAAGTCTAGATGCAACTGAGAAGACTTCTAGGTATGATCCTCGGATAGCCACTAAAATATCGCAAGTACTACCAGAAGATAACTCGATAAAAGTTATAGGTATCCTCTTCAAAGAGCGTTTAAAGAATTACAAATATTGTGGTCCGATAGTCATCAAAAAGTTATAGACTTCAACCTTGAACAAGCTTCAAGAAGTTATAAGAGTCATTTACAGATATATCGTGAGAAGTATAGCGAAAACCTCCAAAAAGTTGATAGAATCATCCCTAAATATATCCGGAAAACTAAAAAGAGCATTCAGAAAGTGTTTATTAACGCTAGTTCGTTACTGCCGGGAATGATGAAGTCCACCTAGAAATTTTCAATTTTTCTGTCATTTAGTTGAAAACTATCTCTGATTAATTTCTTTTTAATTAATTATTTAGTTTTAATTAAGTGGCAACCGAAAGAACTAGTCCAGAAAAAGAACACCTAAACAATTAATATCAGATACGAGCTCGGTATTCAACTTTATTTTTGAAATTATCCATATATAAAAGATAAGTAAAATATGGACTAATGGACTCCAGTTTGGATGACGCCAATTTTGGGTCACTTCCTACGATCCAAGGATACTATGAGTTTATTAACTATTAAGAAATTTTTGAAATAATGGAAAACAAGCCAACGACATTTAGATAATACGATTTAATTGAAAATAGGCATCAGCAGATTGAGCAAATTTTTTTAACATGTCTGATCTTCTAATACTAAGAAGTAGTTGATTATACAAAGAAAAGTCGAGTTTCTACGCACTAGAGTTATAGACTTTTAGATAAAAAATCTTTTTTTTTAGAGAAAAAGAACTGAACTGATCAGAAGTGATGCTTTCAAACTTGTATACCTTGAAAAAGAAAAATTTCTTTCAACGCATTCAGACGCACATTTTTTGATGTATCGAACCATCCACTTTTTCAGTTCTCGTCTGTCTGAATAATCGAAAGACATTGAAAGACACTTAATTCTTATTTTTTTTCTCTTTCTTTATATTTTTAGAATTTGTCGTGGCAATGACCATGAAATCAAGACTGAATAAATTTTCAAGTTGTTTCTAGTATCCAGACAGTAAAAATTGTAAAAACTTGTAAAAACTAAATGTATTCCAGAGCATGGGTGTGGATGCTATGTTCTTCTCTTACTCACACCCACACCCTCAAAAAAATAACTATGGAAGAACCTGAACAGGATCTTGTTTAATCTAAAAGAATCCTAGAAACAGTATTTTTCTGGATTCGAGACAGGATCCTGATAGATTCTTCCAAGATTTCGTAAGAAATGAGCAGGATTAAGACCAGGGATGTCAGACATACATCGAATCTAAAATCGCCCGAGCCGGGAATACCCAAATCCGAGAGAAGCCCGAAGCCTTGAACTTGCTTATTCCCGGCCTAATGTATCCCAAATATGGACGAAAGTGATTCAATGGCTGAATGTTGCGTTTTAGTTCTAAGAATGATCGAACGACGAAAATCACGGTACTCATGAGCATCGTGCTTGGAAATTTCGGACTTGATGCATGTCTAGTTATGGGCTACCAATAAACTATCATCATTGTAATCCTAAAAAATACCTCACACACTGTTATATTGCTTACTTGCCTGTGATCAGCAAGACAAAACGAAAAATCAAATCAATGCAGTGTAAAGTTTCTCTTTTTTTTATAGAAGTTACTCTTCATCAACAAGCCGTTGCTACTCGAGATGAAACAGCTACAATTCTCTTGTGCACAAACGCAACTGATTTTTTTCAACGAATGTGATTAAAAAGTTTCATTTTTTTGCGCATTCGTCGATGTAAACCATTTCAAGTAGAGGAGTAAGAAGAGCAGCCATTATGAAGAGAAGTTTATGAAACTGATTCAAAGCATTATGCGACGCGTTTCGAATCATCTTGAGGAATGATTGTAGGTGTGAGCATTAGATTCTTATTTCGCTCACACCCACCCACCCACATCCACCCTTTTTATTCGTTATCGAACAATAATATCAATATTTTCTTTTATTTATAGCGATCAAT